>DWEC01000092.1:0-22383 GCA_018245735.1 Microceris miodesmiata
AACCATAGCTGCTTTTAAAAGAGCACGAGGTTGGGCGTGTGTGAATTTGAAAACACAGGGTGCGTCCCTTTGATAGATATACCTCAAATCTCTGCCAAACTTTGTACCCATGCTAACATCTCTTGCGGAAACCGAGTTAAAAGTTGTTACGCAAACTATCTGAAGTATTTATAGTTTTAGAATGTTACGCTTCTATAGATTTAGATGTAAGCTGTTGAAGTTACATTATAACTTATCGAATAAATTCCGAAATGTATCATTAAGGTACAAGTCAATTATTTCAATGTAATGTTGACCTTTTAAATAAAGCCAATAACACTTTTAAATGTTAACACTTATGATGTACATTTCTAAGTAATATTTACTGCACGTTCCCTTTACAATCTAATAATATTAAATATATGTAAATATCTCGTTTTGTATTAAGACGTAAAGAATTTACGGTTCTTAGGTGCTTTTCAAAAGGTTACGTTCATAAAAATACGATATTATGAAATTTTCCACAATTTGTGCTTAACTTGCAGTAACAATTCAAACTTTTCGTACAAGATGAGGATTTACAGGGCTCCATAAAACTCCTAACTGGTTTCGGAGTAAAAATTTTGTGAAGTTGAAATAAAGGTACATTACTAGCGGGTGAAGCGCTTGTAGCTTAAAGGCAATGGAACATCAGAAATAATCGGCGAAGTTAAGCAACGGTCGGCGTGGACAGCCGTTGTATGGGTGACCGCTAGTGTTCAATTATTCGTGAGTTGATAAGTCAAATAGTTGTGTTCGTTATCGTCAGTTAACAGTCGTAAAGTGATGAAGTTTCCGCTGACTGATAAGTCTAAATATTTTTAAATACATTTAACATATATTTATATGTATTCCTGCCTATTTATGTATTATATTTTTATACTATGCACTTACTATTTGCTCTCTCCATCACACAGAGTTGACTGAAAGAGATTGCCATTAGGCTTTAAGTACGCCCTTGTATCCTTTAGCATAAGGTGTTCAAAGGAATAAATAAATAAATAACATGGTCAACAGGCAGACGGGCCATCTGATGATAATTAGGTATTGTCATCTATGGACATGTGCAATAACAAAGTTGCTAATGCATTGCTGGCATTGAAGAACGGCTCTTTTTAAGCTTTTTTGCAGATTCTCCTGCATTAGCATTTTGGAGTTACTTTACGTTGCGTTAGCTCGCGTTACGTTAGCGTTTACGTTAGCTCTCCATTTTAAGTATGCAAGTAAGCGGTGTAAACGAGTTTGTGCAACGAAACATACAGGACCGCTACAAGTCCTATTAATATAGATAAAATTTCGTGTTTTGACAAGTTGGAAGATGTTGGCAAGTTGACACCGGTTCTAGGCAAATGACCGCTCAGGGCACTCACTATTGTAAGATCGGCTTTACCAAGAGGGAGCTTACATTCGTTCATAGTCTTAAGAGCTCTGGCTTTTCAATGATTCGTGGGTCCTTGACAAATCAGACGGTACGATTTTGTACAGAGTCAAAGTCAGTATTATTAAATTACGTAACGTAACTTCACGCCTGTAGTCCTCGAAGAGGTAGGCAGAGGAATGCAGCCCACTTCCACATTTCACCGGTTACGTTTACGTCCATCTACGGAATAGGCGGTGAGTCTATTGCCATGCATCGGGCACATATCCAGAATCCGAACCTCTACTAGAAAATCTAAATTAGAAAATTTTGTGGTGTTCGACCCGGGAATCGAACCCATGACCCCCCGATCGGCAGTCGCACTTGCAACCAACACGACCAAGGAGTTAACAATTATACACTAGTACCTAAATTAAATTCATATTGAATAACAAATTAATGTATTGAAAATCTATCAAGCCGTTGTGATTCCATGTTTGATATCTTTCATTGAGAATGTGGGTAATAATAATCAAAACAAAAAAACCATTAATTGGTATAGTATAGCAATGCAATTTTGTTGTCTTTGTCTTCTTACAGAATCTTACTGGACACACTCCTTTTTTAACCCGTAGTGACTTTTTAATTATCACGATTTTAAGTACAATTTTAATAACATAGTTAAGGTTACATTAATATTGAGGTTTTTATTTTATAGTTTACAGTTGATAATAAAGTTTTTCAAAGGTGAGAAAAGTCTACTAATCGGCATCTACACCTACCTGAAAGACTTGTGACCTTAACTTTCTAATTCCGAGAGGAGGCCCGGAGACCATAAAAGGGCTTGATAATGATGACTTAAAATTACGTGAACAGTATATTATTTGTATGTACACATTATATCAAAACCGAAAAATTGTTCAAATTTCAGCGCGTTTAAAGCTAAAGTAAACTATTGAAACGCAAAGCGCTTCCGTAGGCAGCTTTTAGTGTGGGACGTTGTATACACATTACTCTACAAATTACCTACATTTTTACCGCCGAACCATAGTGTATTCCTATAGATTTTTATTTTGTTTGCGGCGGCTAATGTATTAGTTTAATGCTTCACACGTCACATACTTGCCGTCCAAGTGACCTCGTCGTAAATTGTTAAATTTATCTTCATGATTGTTATTTAGTGATAATTCCCAGAAATTACTTACTAGAGATTTCTTCTACCTAACATTCGAATAATGATTTACTACCTAACATTCGAATTTTGATTCCGGAAAGCGATCTACATATCATTGAAGGTCGCGTTAAAATCAGTTCAACATTTCGGAGCTTGATCCGGATAAATATAAAATACGAATACCGTCCTACGGACTTTAACATCGTTTTTGAAAACTCAGATTTAAGCTTGATAATTCGCAAGTAACCAAATTATCTTGCAATATTCCCTAATGTATTGGTTTAGGAAAAAATTGTTCGGAAACCCAGACAGTTTACAGTTCTTCATAATATTCTCAAGAAGTGTGCTGACATGCACTTGGCTGGCATGGCAGATTATGGCCCTAAGCCTACTCATTCTGAAAGGAGACATATGTTGCATCTGAAGATAGAATAATAGAATTATTGATGTTGATAATAAAGTAACAAATATATTGATTAAAGATGAAATTTTTAATTAGCAGCCTTAAACCGAGAGTGATAAATAAATAAATAATTAGAGGTACATATGTATACCCAGAGAAGGCATAAATATATATATATATATATATATATATATATATATATTGCATCAGACTATACAGCTAGGTGTACTCGTATTTAATATTACATAAGTCCAAAAGTCCATAAGTTCATCAGTCCATCATTCCATCAGTCCATCAGTCCATCAGTCCATCAGTCCATCAATCCATAAATCCATCAATCTATCAGTTTATCAGACCATCAATCCATCAGTCCATCAGTCCATCATTCCATCAGTCCATCAGTCCATCAATCCATAAATCCATCAATCTATCAGTTTATCAGACCATCAATCCATCAGTTCATTAGTCCATCAGTCCAGCAATCTAGCAATCCATCTGCCCATCAATCCATCAATCAGTTAGTCAAATTAATTAAAATTATATGACAGTTGTCGTTTATTCGTTATCGTTCGTAATAGTTCGTTCGTTTATTTATTTATTTATGTAATCGTTTACTTTTTCATTTATTCATACATTTATTTATTTCAAGTGAGCGAGCTATGGAGGAGCTTAGCAAGCTATGCTCGGAGTCTCTCTGAAGGATAGGATCTTCTGATCATTTCTATGATACGAGTAATATCCGACAGAGTGCAAAGCGTTAATAACTTTGTGTTCAGCTTCAGCACCATTTGTTTCACTTTTTATTAATAATAATAATGTACGAGTACGCCTTAAAATCGCGAAAACAAACACAAAACACAAGGTAATTGACAGTGACAAAAGAAAGCGACCCAAGCTTTGGTAGCCCGGAAATAAATCTCTGGTATTTCTATAGTAACCATGCAGTTGTCCCGTATAGGATATTAAGACCATTTATATAAATAAAATAAATCATCTGTAGTACAGCAGGAAACAAATATATGATGCGTATAAGTTTTCATACGGAATCAAATAAAAAGTTAAAACAATGAAAAAATTTAATATAGACAAGTTTAATATTGCGCTTCATATTTTCGCGGACGGCTATATTATACGTACTGCCAGTTTTCCCCAGCGCCGACTGTTCAACGCCGGTTCGTATAAAGCGCAGACCATATAATGCCATTGTTACACATTTCAAGAGAACTCATAACGGTAGATCCCGATTTTATTGCGGTTCCGCTATATGATGCAATATGCAGCATTTAAAACTGGCAAGGTCTCATCTCCGGTAACTGTAACGGCGTAGCTGGAAGACACTTTTATGTGTACCGATGCACCGTGTTCACCAGCGACGAATTTTATTACGCTTATTTTATATCCCTGAATGTAAATAAACATGTATGAATATAAGTATATAGTACGATATAACCACTTATATAATATATAAAGCTAGTAGGTACTAGGAGAGCATACTCATAAAATATCGTAAATACAGTGATCGACTGCCTCGATGGTGTAGTAGGAGGAAACGGGATCGATCAGCAAGAGGCCCTGGGTTCGATTCCCCATTGGGGCAAAGTAATAATGAGTATTGCTCACATTAAATTTCTAGTAGTAGCTCGGAGATACGATTTGTACCCGGTTTATAGGTTCACCCCCTATTCTATGGGACGTATAACATAACCAGCGAAACGTGGGATTATTACACTCCTCTGCCTACCACCTTCCATGTAATATAGGCGTGATTTTATATCGTACGCTTCATTTACGCTTCAACAAACTTTAGATATAGCATTAACACGTTTAGTTCGCATCGAACGCACGCTGCATTTTGATTCGATATAGGTTAAATCTAACCCACATCCCGATATCCCAATCGTCGATAGTTTCAAATCAAATGGTTTCACGAATGAACACTAGTACACTAGTAGCTTTGAACTTAAATTTGACATAGAAACGCCGACAAAGAAAATTGATCTTAAAGCTACATACTAGTATGGCAACTTTTTTTACGACAACATAAAATAACACTAGGTGATAATTAGAACAAAGTTATTCATGAGAAAATACAACTTATAATGCGAAAAATTTTAGTGTCGTTAAAATTCTATTTAGGGCACATTTTGAATATTGAATGGCCCCCACGTAAAGCCCGGATTTACAACATAAAATTATACCTTAAGTCTGACGGAATCCGGCCATATGCGCGATGCTGTTTTAATTGTGTTTACTGAGACTTTACTCTGCAAACAGTGAACAACTTAATTTTAAGGATTTATACGGAAGATGTTATTTTATGGCGCGAAGAATTAATAAATTTATCATGTTTTATATAAAATGATTTAATTATTAAATTTAAGTATTACCTATATTATATACAATATAATATTTGTAATATAATTTTAGTAAAGGTCAATATTATGACTATATCAATGTTACATATTAATAAGCCCCATTTTCACTCAAGACTGATTATGAAGGAATATGCAGATAAACAAATAATTTAAATAACATTATTCTCCTTATTCTAATAAATAGGGATTCGGTAAAAAATCTGTTAATTTCCATGGCATCACTCTTTATATTCTAATAAATAGTGATTCGGATAATTTCCATAGCATTGTTCTTTTTATTCTAATAAATAGCGAATAGTCGGCATGTTCGCACCAAGATAATATAAACGCACTCAGAAGTCGAGATTCAGTCGAGGGTGCTTTTACACAATTTTCCCGGCATACCCTTTTCGCTCGGCACTCCACCTTTTTGCCCCTTAGCACCTCTCTTCACCTTTTTCATAATCAAAGAAGACCAAGTGCCTGCATTTATCGAACACATTTCAGAGGATTTCGATTCGGCTTTTATTAAGATGGATTAAATTCTCCCTAACAATGTGTTTGTTGTTGATTATTAAGGAACTCACAGCCTTACGATCCAATAGAGGGATGAGGGACAGGGAATGGAAAGATTGGTAACAACGATACCTCGCTTCTTTTTGAAAGATACTCCAATCTCAACAACGAGTATTTTACACGCAAACATTTTTAACTGACGCTAATACGAAAATAGTATATAAAATTCTTATATAGATGTACGAATAATACACATCGTTCATAAATTTTTGTTTGGTTTATAGAACACAACAAATATGAAGCAAAATGCCCGCCCTGTTGGTCGACATTCCTAGGTTCCCTTTCGAATGTTTCTAACTTACAATTTCTAGTAGTAGCGCAAAGTCGTGAGGTTATGTTTATATCTACTTACTATATAAAACAGTACAGTTTCATTATAATGAACTAAAGAGTGAAATAGTGGAGAAAAAGATACTGAACTCTTGTCTTTTGTCTTCTGCTATTTAAACTGTTCTTTTACAAAAAATGGTTGATAACATTAAAGCTCTCGTGTATTTTTATTGACAAGCTTTAGTAGTATCAAACAAAAATACAACTATTAGACAAAAAAGAAAACCCGTTGACAAAGAAAGGAGAATAAGATACTGAACAGTTTTAGCCCATTCGTTTAGCCCGTTCGTGTAGAGACACATACTTAGATGTACGAACTTTATGCGTTATTAACGTGGGTTACTAACTACGATGATACCGCGTAATTTTCCACCTAACGAGCTGTGCAGGGGCTTGATGAACGTAACGACATATTGATTAGCTTATTATTATGTAGGTATCGTACGAAAATGTGTTTCAGCTCATCTGCGAAAGTATTAATTTCAAAACACAATGAGTACCTAAACTAAAAACCAAATACCTACATAATGTTTTAAATGTAACATAAATTACCGGTGATTATCAGTAATATTATGGTTGTATTACTACGCGAGATCAAATTATCAAATGCGGGATAAACAGAGAGCAGTTAAGCTAGCGAGTTTTTGTCCAATTGCTAATCAGTTGTCATAGTTAACCAGTTTCTAACATCTTGGTTTTTCGGAATTTCTTAATCACTATGCAAGCAAAATTGTGACGCGAGATTGAAACGAGTATTCTATAATATCTTCACAAATACCATTTAATTTTTCTAGTCAGAAAATACTAATAATTTGAGGATGTAAAAACTTCATTTTTAAATAATATTGATTATATATAGATGTTTTTTTTTGTACTGTTATATACGTATATGTCTATTGAAGCTTTTTTAAAAAATAATGATTCAATAACCTTTTTAACCTTGTATTCCCCGTTATTGGTAAACATGTACAGATAATTTAAAAGTGAAGTTTACATCAAAATAACTTCTTTCATTCATTTATTTCAGCCTTGTTTGACGCTATATAACTGCTGCATTTAGACAAAGAAAACATATTCTGATCTTAATTCGATCGTTCCATCTAACAAATTACACTTCACTTTTTTTGAAATAACATTTAAGTTAAACGAATATTGTCTTTTCCACCTAATTTTGGCCTATTCAAGATTTATATTCCTAAAATACCTTAGGATTCCCTGTTTCGGTACGACAACAGAATACTAGCAGGAAATAATTCATGCATAATAGGTACCTTCCCTTGCTCCTGTGTACACACATTAATTTTGTTTGAAGAGGAGCTAACTTTGACGAAG
This sequence comes from Microceris miodesmiata, assembly GCA_018245735.1. Taxonomy (NCBI): domain Eukaryota; kingdom Metazoa; phylum Arthropoda; class Insecta; order Lepidoptera; family Hesperiidae; genus Microceris; species Microceris miodesmiata. Next base: position 7,545 of record DWEC01000092.1, read on the forward strand.
TGCGGGACATACAACGTACTCGTATTCTGAGCAAATACTCAATTTTACGCAGATACCCTTACTGGCCCTTCACATTAATACACGTACTAAGAGCTATGCAGGTAATGCGTTTAACAACATAGCATTACCGTAATTTATTTCCGTTTATTTATTTTTTATTGCTTTACCTACCATAAGTTCAACAGAAGACTTGACACTTAAAGACATGTTTAACTCATGGTCAACTCGAAAGTGATATATATTCGTACGATATGCTAGGTGGCAACACCAGTACTATACTAATAAATAAAATTAAAAATCAAAATGTGTACCAGTAGGAATAAAAAAATAAAGAGAGCCATTATACCATACCTACCTACTCTGTCTATATTATTAAAAATAAGAAATCTAAAAGAATAATTCCTCAATGCGTGTGGGTGTTACTTAAATTCTACCAGTGCATTTTAATATTTTGTATCTCATTTAAGTTTAACTGTAAAAGCTTTCATATGATTATATGATGTTATTTCTCTGTTTATCTACATATGTATATCTCATCTCTGTTCCAAAGCAATCGTGCTGTGATCGCTTAGAATAAATTAGTGGGAGGTAAACGTAACGCTTCTCTGGATATACATAGATTGAAGATGCCATGAGTTTACCTGTCATTTATTTCTCTTTTCCACTGCACCAGACCAGAAAACGATAAATGGCAACAATGTTCTTTTGAATGCGACAAATGTGTGTATGTCGCATTCAAGTTATATAAAACTAAAGCTAAATTTAAAATTAGGTCGAATTTATTATTAAAGGTAATGTACAAAAAATAGTACAGTGTAAGCTAATTTAAAATCAAATTCAATGTTTCAGTTCTTTTGCTGTGGCAACATTATAGCTTGGCATAATTGCCTGTAGTACTCGTAGCTAAGACGGGCTCGCCCAATCACTAACATGCAATCATAAAGCAATCTGTAAGCGGCTGCAATTAAAACGTCGTATGTGGCGAGGCAGATGTGATAAATCATGTCCATTATGGCATACAAATCAGTTAATCGCCACGGGCAATTTATAAACCGTATTACAGCGTTTTGGTTAATAACCAATATCGTAATTACTTCGTTATTGCTGAAACAGAATGTTGTTTATGGGAAAGCTTTCAATTTTGAGTCACAATTGACTGGTTGAAATTTTTTATTCTTTTAATTGAATTATTATTCCTATCAACAGTACTTTTATAAATCCATAGAACTCCTCTCAGACTAAGAAGACTTAAGGCCGAGTTAAAGGTGTCCCGTGTAGATATGCCAAGGTGCCCCAGACCGACCGACTTCACACGCCTTAGAGAACATTTTGGAGAACACCAGGATGTGGAAGTTTCTCGCAGTTTTCTTTCACCGTTACAGCAAGTGGTATTTAATCTTTAATACTAATCTAATTCAGTAAAAAAGTACACGTCAATACTTTAACTTAAGACTCACGGGGAAAAAGATGAATTCCTGCGTAGGCTATTAATGCCGTATTATTATTTCATTGGAACCATACAAAAAAGTTATTTTTAAATAATTTATTGCAACACCTTACAATAACGAATCTACCATTACAATAACGAATTACAACCCATTACAATAACGAATCTTAACCTCATTTCTATTTATTATAATCTCTAAACAGTCCAATAGATCTTCGTAGATTATATTCCACCATTGACAAATTAGCGACAAAGAAAATCGTAATTTTCTTTTCCGGAAACATTTCCTGTGATAAAATGATAAATGCAAAATTTTCTGTTCCGAGAGGGTAGCTTAATTGGAAGCATCACGGAACGAGTCCAGAGTACCGGCTTAAGTTGCCTCAAGATATTCCGTCTATGTAGGTTTTCTATATTACAAGAAAATTTATTTCACCCTTCTTTAAGCCCCTAGAAACAAAATTATGAACCTCCCTTTGTTGGTCTAGGAAATATGGACAAAATGCATTTTACACGTTTCAATAAATTTATTATTGGCGGAATAGTTCCATAAAGGAACAAAAAATTAATTTACAAAAATCTAAAAAGAAAATATAGCATAACATCAGGTCTGTATTTCCCCAAGAGGCAGGCACAGGAGTGTAGAACTGCCACGTTCCACCTACATATATTTTACGTCCCATGGAATCGGAGCTGACTCTATTGCCATACACGGGGCCCAATAGGACAAAGATGTTATGACTAATAGTAACAAATGATTAATTATATATATTAATTTTTCAATGACGTACCTGCTTAAGAGTAAATTTATTAATTCTAATTTCTACTCATTGCCAATATTACCGTGTTTGAAATGTCATAGGAACATAGAATATAACGCTTACATGATTTCCACTAGCAGCAAAATTTTTCTCAACTTCTCTCATCATGGATGGAAACATTACAGACAAAATGGAAAGCTATGTAGAGATAGAGCTTGTCGAAAACATTTAAAATTTCATAGCTTACTCCAACGCATTGGACAAAACATAATATTTTGTCATATCGTCACGCTATGTACCTCACTATGGACGCAGACAACACAAAGTGTGAGTCACCTCGATCTTAACAAACATGCTCCTCACTTTTGCCTAGCAGCAAAAATTACTATCTTCAGCGGTTACGATGAAAGACATATCCAAAGCACTATTACGTCCGCCGATAAAAAACATAGTAAATTCCTAACCCGCAAGTATCACTGAGCTTTATATGTAACCTAAACCAATTTATTTATCCAATCACGCATAGAGCAGTGCAAAGAACTTACGTATGCAAACAAGGTTAACTGACCTGACTATAATTGTATTCGCTATTCAGATTTAACAGGCTGTCTCAGAAGGGGATCTTTGAGTTGTCGCACTTGACTCGACGGGTCGGTGTTGATCAAACTTTTGATTTGTCGTCACTTGATAGAATCAAGGCAAAGGCCCCGTCTATGAATATATAATACTATATACACAAATTGCTTTTAATGTAATACGTAAAGCTAAAAGTCTTTGATGATTAATTGAATTGATCGACAGACAATACTTTTACCGACGTCATTGGAACTTTTGTTTCAACCAAGCAGATAATTATAAGATTATTTTTAAATACGTTAGGTTAAATAATAAAGGAAGTTTCGGAAACTAACAGCAAGAATTAGATATAAATGTGAGTTTTAATTGACTTCCTGAGTAAGATTAAACGCATCATGTCCTAATTAAATATAGCGGGTTGTGAAATATTTGTTTCATGTTTCAAAAAGACGCATAATTTGTGAGCAAATAAAAAAGAGTTGACAGCTGTTTTAAGAAGGAAATTTTTATAGCAGGATGATGACCGTTATCGTATTTTTTTTCCAATTGTGGTAAATTAAAATCAAATGAAGTAACAATTTAATTAAAACACTCGAGACACTACAATCCCCCGCAAAACTTGCCACTTACCGCAATAAGAAAAATGTGGTAACTTTTTGTCTCTGTACCGGAGTTTTCACTACTTCTACGCTAGAAAACTATAGATAAGTTCTCAGAATACTACACAATCGTGGCTTTACAAAAAGTTTTTCAAGCATTTCGAGAAAGAAGACCAAAAACGGGGCTACTCACTGTCTCCACTTTTTGTTCGCTATTGTAAAGAACAAAATAAAAGGAAAGTTTTTTTCTAGTCCTAGCGCTCACAACAACGCAGCGATTTCAAACCTGTCACAAGAAGACTGATTTAATTATTCGTAGAGACTACTTAAATAGTACAACTACAGAGACTACTTAAATAGTACTTACTAATAGTATAGGAAATCGGTTAAATTTTTTCTATGTTTATGTTTGACGTATTACAAAATATAATTTCAAAATAATAACGATAGAATTACCTTATACCAAAGATACAAATTAATCATAGTCACTCATAAACGTAAGTAATTGATCAAGGTAGATGAACTACGTAGTAAAACTTAAAATGTGTAAATTGCTACGCTTAATGATTCGTTTCATTTGCTATGACAGCATAGAAATATTTTTATACAAATCTAGTTTTCATATTCATTTATAGAGTACAATATATTAAAGTCTATATAGTATGACAAACAAGTTTATATAGTATGTCACTCTTACCTATATCTACAGAATTAATTTGGAAAATAAGTAGAGAACAATTTTATGTGCACCCGAGGACTATTGCCAACAAACTGTGCCACAGTCTGACAAATCATGTAGTAAAATAGTTACGACGGTCTACGGCGATATGAGGAGACGAGGAACGACTTTTCCAGAAGTATGACATCAAGCTGCCATGTACCTACCTAATTATATTAAATTGATACATAGGTATAACACCATAAATTATACCGAAGTTTTGCACCCTCTTAAATGGGGGCATCAACGTGTCACTAGACCCCTGAAGGATTGTATAACAGTACCAGGTTAAACAGTATAGCTTTTGTATTTCTTTTATTAAATATAACCCGCTGACCTAAAGAAATCCTCAAAGGTATGTTTATTTAGGTATACAGCCAATGTAAGACCTAATATGTTCCCATCCCACACTGCTTTACCTGGATAGTCCTTTGCGTGGTGTGACGGTGGTCAGCTGCGGCGTTAATCATCTACATTAAACAACGCAACCAATAATAATCGGTGTTCACGGTTATTTGTTACGTTTCCTTTAAACCCGACATTCCACACCCCACACCTGTTGTAATTGTCCATAGAAACCGATGACTATTTACCATCATGTGATCTGTTTCCTAGTTTAAATATAAAAAATACAGAATTTGAATAAATTGACGTGCTCGAGCTTGTAAGCCTGTAGTGCGATAGCGATTTTATCAGTATGTTCTACCACTTATATACTGTTCAGTCTTCTTCATATTTTTTAATTTAGTGCCAGCACTGCCATTCTTTGAGCAGATCACTCGAGAAAAATAAAAAATTATATTTTAGACCATCCCTGGACCCATTGGGATATACACACAAAATTGCATCCAAATCGGTTGACCCGTTTAAGAGGAGTTGGGTGACAAACACACGCACAGAAGAATCACATAAACATATATGAAAAGGTGAAGAAATTAATAGAATTGTCAAAAACCAGATAAATTATCCTGTAGTTCGTTTAGTATAATTCATCATCATTATCAACTGACTCCCGTCCACTGCTGGACACAGGCCTCTCCAATAGCACGCATCTTCGCATCCAACCAAAGACAGCCACTTTGCGTATATGACGATATACCTTGGATATACTTCACCTAGCTGGAGGGCGTCCTATGCTACGTTTGCTAAGTTGTGGTCTCCATTCCAGAACACGTCTGCTCCAACCGCTATTGGTTCTACGATAGATGTGACCAGCCCACTGCCACTTCAGCTTACTAATCCCTTGGGCAATGTCGATAACTTTGATTCTCTGTCGGATCGCCTCATATCTGATGCGATACTTCAGAGAGACACCGAGCATAGCTCTCTCCATAGCTCGCTATACAAGCTTGGTGGACCAGTCGCACCGTGAGTGTCCACGACTCGACTCCTTATGTCTTATCAGGTTTGTTTAGTATATTAATTTAAATTGATGAAACGTAAAAACTACATAAAATATTTGTCTATTTATTTCGCTTTTATTTTTAGGATTATTATATAGGAATGAAAAATATGACAGACAAAGCGAAACATTAAATAGCGTATTCATATTACGTATGAATAACATATGATAACAAGATATATCAAATAATTTCTCCAAACTCAATCAATAATAAACGTTAATAATCTCGGACTATTCTTTTAAAAAAATCTTATTATTTTTGAGTGTGTCCAAGACCCTATATGTTCTGTGGCACATTTGTGTACAAATTTTGCGTCTAGTTCCAATGTTGCAATACTCGAATTTTTAATAAAACTGTTTCCAAGGATGAAAATGTATTTATTAAATTTATCATTTACAAAGAACTAGCTTTTGCCTGCGGCTTGGCTCGCGTTGGTCTGCCACATAATGTACGTGGACACAGTTCGTATATAGCATTTTTATATCCATGATGATAACTTCGAAATTATATGTTCATAATTAAATGATATCTGTTCAACGAATTGACCAATATTAGTGATGAAATTTGTAAAATAAATTAAAAATAAATAAAATTAAATTAAATCGTGCACAGCGTGCCCTAATACCTGCACCCAGGACGACCTAATGACTGCCAGTGATGAGGCAGTCAGCGTGGCAAAATTCTGAGCTAATGGTTGAAATACCCTAATTCATTATTCTAAAAAAAAGAAACATAAAAAAAAAACAAAAATGTGCATAAAATATAAAAGAGTAAATCATTATCTACGCAATTAGTAATTCGTCTGGCAATACTATTAGGTTCAGTTGGTAATAGTTTTTTTTTTGATAGTAACTCTAAATGAAAACTGCAAATCAGAACCGTCAGCCAGCGAATATTCTTGAAAGTTGTGTCGTTTGTAGAATTATTATTGCTTGATTTGAAGAAGTAAGTATCAAATTGTTTGCTAAGGTAATGCAAAACTCTCTAATTTACGTTATTAACAACTAGGAATATGATTTTATTGGTTTCATTGTGTAAATGTTTAGCATAGTCATACGTTAATTTCACCAATATCATTCACCGGCAGCTCCAACGCCTCACATAATGAGCTGCCCGTTCAATGAAGAACAGCTAGCGCAGCTGAAAGCTTTCGTCGGCCTGTGCAAGGAACAACCACAGATTCTGCACAATCCAAAATTATCATTTTTCAAAGATTATTTGGTTTCCCTTGGGGTAACCCTCCCCACTGCTACTTTTGGTACTAAACAATTCACAGCGGCCGGCGATACGTAAGTGTACTATTTATTCTCTTATTAACATGGTGACAATGGTTCTCACGAAAATATGTTAATTGCTTACGATTTAATTTTGAATTGAGTGTATTGTCATAGCAACATAATTTACACAAACAATTTTTTAGTTATGTACTGTAAGTTACTTTAACATCATTATCATATATTTGCATATTTTATTTGTAAGAGATGCTGATATTTGTAAATCGTACACACTATACTTAAATAATACAATATTTCAAAAATTACTAAATTCATTTTAATACATTATGAGATCACAATTATAGTTCACAAATGATTATAGTAATATCAAAGAGAAATGAAACCAAATATAAACAAAGCGCCGAATATATATGACTGCCTCATTAGTCGAGTGGTTGTATGTGCGATTGCAGATCGGGAGGTCCCGGGGTTCAAATTCAGGGTCCGGTACTATTGTATTTTTTAATAGTGCCGCGGAGTCTGGATTTGTGCCTGGTGTATGCCAATAGGCTCACCACCTATTTCATGGGACGTAAACATAACTGGTGAAATTTGGGAGTGTACTACACTCTTCTGTCTACCTCTTTGGGGGTTACAGGTGTGATGTTATGTTTATAAACAAAATTAGTGTTGCCCTTGCAGCTTTTCTCAACTCTTACAAATATACATGCTGTTTATTATGTTTCATTATGTTTTTGTTAACTCCTAAAGAACTATGGAGAGAACTATGCTCCGAGTTTCTCTATGTGACAAAATCCTAAACGATGAAATCCATAGATGAACCAAGGTCACTAACATTGCTCTCAAAATTAGTAAGTTGAATTAAGTGGCAATGGGCAGGCCACATCCCTCGAGTGAGTGAAAACTGTTGGGGGAAAAAGTCATTTTTGTGTTAAGTCCTAGAATTAAACTTTTTTATTTTAGAATATATAATAAAATCAAAATATTTATGTATATAGTGATTATCAGAGTATTGAGCTAAGAAACAGGATTAATTATATTAGAACACATGAATTTAAAAACTTTACACTTCACGATAGTATCTATATAAATAAGCATATATTGATATGTTATTAATATAGACTTATATAGATATTTGTACTTATATAAATATTATGTAATTTGTCAGCCTTATGTTACTATAACAGAAGCTCTTGACACTTTGTGATCAGATTGCTGTGTGTGGACATGTTCCAAGATATTATTTTTTTTATTTCTCAGCTAATCTGTGTAAATATAAGACATTGCACTTAATACACAAGATAGAAAGACATAGCTAATGGTTTGTATTTCTCGTAGTTGGGTGTGGTAAATGACTAATATTAACAATCTCACATGTTTTTGTTTACATTTGGTATCTCATCTTTATGGAAAGTCTTAACCATTGTCAGTATTCATAAAGTTTCATTTAATGCCCAGACTAGACTAAATAAGGATCAAATATACATACACAAGGATCATATTATATACAAAGTACATCATTGTCATCAGCCTGTTTAAATCTACTGCTGAACATAGGCCTTCCCTGAATAAATATTTGACCATTATCCACACACTAGGCATGCAAGTTGGGTATTGCAGAACATGGCTTCTTGTGCCACCTACAATTATTAATACAATTTAGATTGTAAATATGGGACTATCACCACTGGACCTAAAGTTTACTAATGAGTTATATTGTGGATGACTTATACATATTATATTGGTATTGCAAAATTAATAGATATCAATACTATACTATAATAATTATATTATAATAAAAATTAAACTGTACTTATACTATTTACTATACTTATTTTCATTGGTAAGTCTTCATGTAGACAATCTGTACATACTATTCATATTGCATATTGCATTCCTTATACATATTTGTAAGTTTTTAGTGTGGTGCAGCTATAATAAGATGAAATTTGTAACTAATTGTTATTTGAAGAAAATAATTGTCTACTATTTATTAAATATTAATGGGAATGAATAATAATAATAATGAATAGGTACAGGGAACTAACAGCCAACCTTCAGTAATGAAGAGGCACAATAAGAAGAAGAAGAATGGGAATGATAATTATAATTAGATCAGTTTAATTATACAGAAATGTCAATTTAATGACATAATGTTTATTGTGTTTTATCTTTTTTTTTTTATATATGGTACACATATTCACAAAAGCCATGGTTCTCTGCCTGTCTGCCATAATTTGACACAACATTTAAACATCTTGTTATATGTGCTATATTATAAATCATTATCATCATCATCAGCTAGTTTGTATCCACTGCTGGATATAGAGCTCCCCTGAGCAGTTTTGGCCCATAGTGAATGCTAACACCAGGTTTATTTGGCTTTTACACTTCCCTGATATTCCTGCACAGGGCTGAGGGATGTATTCTATCTCTGCCCTGACACTGACAGCATTTTTATGTAACAAATATACTACATTTCTTAAGCTCTCACTATTTTGAATCTCATATATATTATTAAAAATAGCCTCATTGGCCTACTCAAAATATCTGTACCATGGAACATAATTAGTGAAATACACACTGAACTGCCTGTACCCCTGTATCAGGAAAATACAAATGTGATATCATGTTACACCTTAATGAGTCATGAAACATTATTTGATTTTTATGCAAATAACACTATACTATACTTCATATATTACAATAAAAAACAATAATACAAGGATTTATCATCCTGCATGTTTTGAAACTGATTTTAATATAAAGATAAACCAGGAATTATTGAGTGCTTGTATGACATCATCATATTTCTAGCAGGAATCATACACTAACTGCAAACATATATACAATACTGCAAACATACATAGCTGGACTGTGAATTAAATGCATTTGTATGAAGTTGTAATACAATCCAAGTGTATAGATACTGTGATCGAGTACTTTTGGTATGAGTGATGGCCAAGGGTCATATGTGTTTTTGTAATTTGTTCTTTATTAGAGATACAATGCTCTGTAGCAGTGTGTGAGTTAGATTTCAACAAAACCATCTTGATGAAACCTGCTCATTTTATAGTATACCTTCATGTCGTTTTATAAAGGTGTGTAAAGCTTACCAATCTACACTTGGTCAACTTTTGAGACTAGTCCTTATGGACTGTAGACCTTTTTCTACGGGTCTGAAATATACTAAAATTGTATAAACAATTGTAGTATATTTCAGACCCGTAGAAAAAGGTCTCAATAAGACTATAATACAGAAAGAGTTCTAAGATGGAGTGTGGATCTATCTGGATCCAGTGGATCAATATCCAACAGTGGAATGATAAAAGTGTTGTTTGTGATACTATAAATATTTTTGAGCTACTGCCACCATTTGAATGCAGGATGCATTGTTTAACACTAATATAACTTATATGCTCCAAAGTACTGTAATACTTGCTATTATTAAGGCTATGAAATTACCAATATTGAGCTTAATAAAATATATTGTTTCAGTTTCACTTTACTTTATAATTTACTATTGTAGTTCTATGTACTATTGTAGTTCTATTTGGGCTATCAAATCGTTATCTTGCTGATACAACTACTTTGAAGGAACAACCAATATTAATATTGTATATCTTTCAGTAATGCTCAAACTAAACCTACCGAAGAGGCTATGCAAGCATCATCAGATGAAGAGTCTGAGCCAGAATCAGATGTGGAACTTGACTTGGAAGGTGATGTTGTTATCAATTTGTACAATAAATTTTAATGAAATCAGTTTAATGTAGATCAAGATACAATATCATTTTTAAAGCAGTGAATGTCTTAAAATGTTGTGAATTTACTTTCAACTATATTTCCAGGGGTAATTGAAGGTGTTCAACTACAGGGTACACAGGAAATGGGTGATGAGGACAAAGAGCCAACTGACGAAGAAAGAGACCTGTCAGATGAGAAACGCTCTGAAGCCATGATGGCATTTTCAGAGCAAGAATTTGATAAGGCCATTGGTTTGTACACTGAGGCTATAAAGTTGAATCCACAGAGTGCTTTGTTATTTGCCAAGCGTGGCCAGGTCAGTTTTTTTTTACCACCTTTTATAACATTTTAATTCAAGTTCATTTCATTCATTCATTTAATTCAGTTCATTCATTTAATTCAAAGTTATTCAAATTGATATGAAATTGGTAAATCGTATATAACATATTTATTATGGTTGGTGCAACTATATGTTGGAAATTATGAGTAACTCTACTGATCTCTTTAGACATCACTAGAGTTACTCATAGAGGTGACTTGAAATACTTGGAAAAGAATTGCAAGCCATGGCTTAAGTATTATTTTTTAAAATTCTGGTTGTCCTTAGATTCGCCTAACATGAGGTTTTAGATCTGTCAATGTATCAATGCTCTTGGGACTTTTGTTACATATGATAATTTAATTATTTGACGTGCAGGTATACTTGAAACAAAACAAGCTGGAGGCGTGTATCAAGGACTGCACGCGCGCCCTGCAGCTTAACTGCGACAGTGCTGCGGCGTACAAATTCAGAGGCCGTGCCTACAGGTAATATATAAGATCATTTTCTCACAAAACATTCTTATGCATTCTGTAAAACTTGTAGTACTAATCCACCCGATTTTTGTACCTTAATAATAATTAATTTATTACGCGAAGGCTCTTGAAGAATAAACAGAGAGCTTCAAGTGCTAAATATTTTATAGACGTGACATATTTCTTCTGGCATTCCTCACTTTCTTTAAACACACACACATATTTGGAGACTTCTGACTTCCCAATGAGCCAACATCTGAGCTATTAAATCAACTCAAGTATAGTAATTTTAAATAATAGTGAATGATAATAACCTGAATTTTTTAAAATTGCAGGTTACTAGGCAAATTCGAAGAGGCGTCCCACGATCTTTGTGAATCGCTCAAGATCGATTACGATGACCAGACCAACGAGTGGCTTGCCGAAGTCAAACCAAATGCTGAGAAATTGAGACAACATAAGCTGAGTGTGCAACGTAAGAAGGAAGAGAAGGAGGTAATGATATTTGTAGATATTTACCAATGTTTTACCAAGTATATGGAACACCATTTATCACTGAAGTATCTACTATTTAGTATAACATTTCCAGTTAATTAGCACTCTAAATAACAATGGAGATAAGCTTGACACAGAATTAATTTAAGTTTAATATTTGTATCCTTGTGCAGCATCGCGAGAAACTGCGCCGGGCGCGCAAGGCGCAGGAAGCACGAGCGCGCGCGCGGCCGCAGCCCGCCTCCGGCGCCGCACACGACTTTGGTGGCTTCGCCAACATGTCCAACCCGCAGGACTTCGTCAAGCTCTTCTCCGATCCTGAACTCTACGCCGCCTTCCAGGTTACATCTAATCATCTAACACTTTCATTTATTGCCCACATGTTAAACCTTTATAACTCGCTTAATTCTCTTAAGTAGAGAGATAATAGGTTTTCAGTATTCACGACATGACAGGTATTACAATTTATACAGACATTAAAATGTAAATAATAAGTAGCCTTATCATTTAAAACCTTTTGCCCGAGGTATCAACTGCTTACACTGAGGCCTTGTTCTAACTCATTAACTGTCAAACCACCAAAGTTATTACACTTCCTCTTGGATAGGGCTGAAGAATAATGTTTAGTTTGTCCATGTAATGTGTTGTCATAAATTATCAGGTTGTATAAAATATATTGGTAACAAATATATTGGTGACATAAATTTAAAAATCAATTTTGAATATTTATGTAATCTATTTTATTGTCTACAGGATCCAGAAGTATCACAGATGATTTATGATATATCTTCCAATCCATCTAACTATGTCAAATATCAAGGCAATCCTAAATTCTCCGCCATCCTGGAGATGTTGCAGAAGAAGATGGGCAAAGGCGGGGCCAAGGTCCCTGGTGATTTCCCAGGTTATACATTTTATTATTTCTACATAAAATAACCTTTTATCTAGTACTCATATTTTTAATTAAAATATATCAGGTATGTTGACCTTAGAATAACAGTTGGTTTGTTCCATCTGATCATCTAACATTAGTACCATTTTTTTTTCTTCAACCCATTACAATTCCACTGTTGGAATACTGGTCTCCTCCTCTCATATTAAGAGGGTTAAGGCCATAGTCTGCCACGCTGGCCAAGTGCGTGTTGGCAGACTTCACACACCTTAGAAAATATTTGGACAGCGAATAAAAATAACAAACTAACCTTTTCTCTTAAGTTTTGAGAGAGATGAGACGTTAAGTGTACCTGGGTGTGAGATCGTGACTTAATAATAAATAAATAAAATATTGGTTTACACGACAAATATTTGTTAGAAAATTATTCCAGTAGAAAGCCCCGACGTCGACGCGTGGCTGCGGGCATTCCGATTCTAACCAGCGTGACCTAGCCCTATCGAATAGTATTGGTGAATAGTGCAGTGTCTAATAAACTGTTAATCCATGTGATGAAATTCACACAGAGTTGAAAGTATTTACAATCGGGAACAAACTAACTAATGATGCTTGACCATTAAAAAATAACAAATTTGCTTTGTCATATTACATATGTAGTATCAGAGAGATACGTCTCACTGCTCATCTCGATAACATGCACGGAACCAAACTACGACGCTTGGTTAATGAACCCATTGAGTTTAAACGGCTCAGCTAGTCTCACCAAAGTATACAGACCAAAGTATATAACAGTCACACAAGCATGCCTATTATAAGAAACATAATCCGGCTAAGCTACATGAGGGCAAAGGGGGGGCGAACAAAAAATAAAAAAGAATTACAAACAATGAGAATAATAAATCATCGTGGTTATAAAGGAACTAAAGGCAGTACACGATAACCCAGTGACGCAAGTGACAACGCTGCTGAGGGTTTACTGTGTTGAATGCACTTAACATAACACGCGCTTGATGTGATACTTGACATAATTACCTATAGCTACTTTCTGTACAGGCCCTACAATTAAACGCATTTTGTTATACGCAGACTTCTAAACCAACTCATGTCTACACTGTACAACAGAACTAGATAATCAATCTGTCAAGTTACGTTTTAAACGTCTTCGTCGACACGTGCTACTCAGCTAACATTTTCGGTAGGTAAGAAAAGTATAATTAAAGATGCCTGCGTTTTATTAACTTTATAAATAATTGAAGGCGAGAAACAAGGTATGTCGTTCGCTTTGTTCCCGCCAATAACTATATCTTAAAATAAAGAGATATACTTTTTTTATAGAATACATCTATTATTCATACGACCAAGATACTTTTTTTTAAATATAAAAAACGACACAACACTTTTAATTTTATTTCGAGAAACAAGCAAGAATATAAAGTAACGTACCATGGTACTTTTGACATCAAAGATTGCGCGGATCCATTTTTGCTCGGTCCTGCGGTCGCCATTTTAAAATCTGAAAGTATACCAAAGCTCATTATTTCGAGTAATATTATTGTGGGAAAGAGACATATTTTAAACGTAAATTAAAAGTTTTCATACTTAATTTATCGTTGATTTATTACTTCAGGTGAAATTTATTTATTTATTCAATCTTGTAAAGACGTTCATAATGATTTATATTCGCACGCTCAAATTATGTCGGATACCCCATTTTCTTGATTAATAATCGACCTATTACAATTCCTCTGTTGGAATATGGGTCTCCTCTTATACTTAGAGGGTTAAGGCCATAGTCAGCCATGCTGGCCAAGTGAGGGTTCGCAGATTTCACACACGTAAGAATTTTTTTTTATAAATTCTAAGGCGTGTAGGTTTCCTCACGAAGTTTTCCTTCACCGTTAGCAAGTAATATTTAAATTCAAAATGTACTTTTGTAAAGAGTTGCGTGCCATGGATCCGAACCCAGAACCCACGGAGTGATGAATTCGTAACCACTAGGCTATCTCTGCTTGATTTTGATTAATATTTGCTAATTATATTGTACATATTATATTTATATCGAACAAAAAGCAAGAATGGAATTTTGCTCGATGTATAATATTAGATTATTAAGACTAAATGTGTTCCTAATATTTTACCTACAAAATCTATATATATCTATATACAATATA
>DWEC01000093.1:0-22359 GCA_018245735.1 Microceris miodesmiata
TTAAGTTAGTAATAAATACTCCTATATCTTTAATTTCACATTGTACACCACACATTTTAACACACACTTCAAACACTTAAAACGTATATATAGTTATCCTATGTTCCATAGTTTGTACTCTTCAGTTTACGCATATTTAGTGGAAAATTTAATTGCATCATTCTTCAGCGAGATAATTGAGAAAGTGTAAAGTTTACGGGATCCGTGGTTACATGGAGGCTGTGGATATTAGGAGCCCCAAGAGATCACATTTCTTCCCTGCTCTACGGAGCGCAACCACAGTGTCACATATTTTACTCGGCTCGCTCGGTTCTCCTAAAAACGATAGTCGACTCGTTATTAAAAGCTTAACATATAATAGGGCACTTTCGGCCCTGTTCTTCTTCGGGATATACTGCCTTATCCTTATTTGGAAAACCGGCAAAACAGAAAACACATAAATAACGTGTCAAATTTTTTGCACGAGTTTTACAGGGTTAATATAATGTCACAGAGTCAGGTTGACAGTGAAAACTGGTTTATATATACATATGTGTAAAATGATCTACATATCTACATGTTCATATGTCACAGTAGAAGAAAATTTAGTTGCACTAATATCGGCATCATCCGTTTTGTGACGATAAAACCAAGGCTCGTGGGACGTAACTGACCCTTGAGTGTCTTCTCAATATAAGATGGCTTGAAGCCTAAAGTGTGTCTCATAGGTCAAGGGCGGAATAGCAGACTTTGCACGCTTTAGACAACATTATCTGGAACGACTCCCAGACGTGTAGGTTGTATTACAATGTTTTCCTTCGCCTTAATAGCGAGTGATATTTAATTCAGAATGATTCAATTTTATTACGCACATACCTTCATTCTGTCAGAGATTTTGGAAGACTCCAAACTAAAATTCTGGAGTAGAAAGCTGACATACGACGACCGTACCGACCATACTGACGACCATCTACGACGAATTAGTTAAATTACATTATATTGGTTTAATCACTTTAAATAAAACTCTAGAAGCTATGAACCGCCAAACCTGGTTTATGGATTTAATTCCCAACCGGAATATTTTTGCAATGAGCATCGCTATTTATTCTGAGTTGGATTGTACTATTTTATTACATACACCTCAGAAAATACCTTCATAAAATAAATCGGTTAACTTAGGAACTGCTCAACATGACTTTCGAAGCGCAGAAAATGACTTAAATATATTATATATTTGTTACAACGGAATTCGAAGAAAATATCACCACACTACCACCACATTACGGTGATTATTATCATCTCATACCAAATTAAAACTGCACCGTATAATATTACAGCATTATGTATCCGTTCACAAATTCATTAGAAATTCAAGTACTCGTACTTAATCACATCGGTCAAACCACAAATCGTCGGGCTGTCCGCACTCATCCGGCCCAGTCAGCCGACGCTCTGATACGTCCATTAGGATATTGCCGCCATTGTACGGCTGAGTGTATTCCGTACTCGCTGCCATTGTTTGTGATCGATTATTGCTTTGATTGACGCTTGCGGGACGTATTAAACGGTTTTAGCTTTTTTATTGACTAGCAATAATCGAGATGCAATGAGTCTCGCTTGGCTTAAAAGTTGCTATTGAAAAGCTTTATCTGTAGGTATTAAAGGATTTTGTCAAAGTTTTCATTAATACAATCAAAACACATAATAGTGTTATTAACGACTAGTATCTACTAATTTTAATAGTTCTTGTAAAACGTATTTGATGGTCGTTAGGAATGTTCCTATACGGTAGCGACTATTTGTGTCAATTTTGGATAACTGTGCATTACTGTCAACATTTTTAAAATAATTGAATGTCAAGATATTTCTAACAGGTTATAATGTTAACAATAATGAGATATGCCCTTAACCCTTCTCATTCCTAGATGAGACCCGTCGTCCAACAATGTAAAATGAAAAACGTCGATGATGATGGTAATGGCGATGAAAATATTAAAAAGATGCAATAATTTATAAAAACAGAGTTAGCATAACAGACAACATTGCAAGAAATTGCCACTAGCTTATAATATGAACAGCATTATGACGGCTAGGTTTCTGTACTACATGGCGGGCGGTGTGCCGAAATGGCAATTAGGATGTGGGTGGGTATCATGATACGCACTTACCGAGTAGTGTCAGAGCACGCAGTTTTCTATTTTTGTCGGTTAGAGATAGTAAATAACAAAAAAGAAAGATATTTCTTCGATCAAATAAATATCTTTATAATACTATAAAATAATATAAATACTACTAAGGATGTTTTTTCAGTAGGTACTAACCTAACGATAAGGTTCAATACACGTCTATTCTGAGGGAAGCCCCAACTGCTTTTCTGGAGAACTCTGACGTAGAAAGTCTATACTCAGCCTATCCCGAGGGAAGCCACAGCTGCTGCTTTTCGGTATGAGACTACTTTTTTACGTATTTTATACAGGCTGCGGTTATTTTACTACTGGTTATTCATGACGAAAAAAAGATAAAAACTTACGGTGATCAAAATTACAAACATGAGCAAACCCAAGCTAATAAAACACGAATACTTAATTAATCAATTAAATAAATTATTGTCAAACCAACTTGTCACGAATAAGAAAAACAATCAAATAGAGTTAAATGAAGCAAAAAATATAGCAATAATAACTATAAAGCATAATGAATATTAATGAATGAGTAGTAATGACGTCAACTGATAACAGCACTATTTATTCATTCAATCATCATCATCATCATCATCAGCCTAACTCAACCCACTGCTGGACACAGGCCTCCCCAACAGGGGGTTTATGCCCGTAATCTCCACGCTGGGCATGCGGGTTGGAGCTCACAAGGCACAGCTTTTCGTATTTGTTTTTTTTATTATTTTCCTTTTTTGCATTCATTCAATGCTCTATTAAGTATCGGCATTATTGCATTGAATATTCAATTAGTTTGGCATCAATTGTAACAGAATATTCGTGGCCCGGGTGGAAATGGTTGAATAAAAAAACAGTATTGTTAGAATATTCAACGATTACTTAATCAATTCTAACCGCATATCCGTGGCCGGACCGGGAACCGATACTAGCAGCGCACCAATACGTCAATTTCACAGCACACAGACGAGTGCCGGCCGGGCTTCACGTCCACGGACATTGTTTGTGCTGAGTAATTGCATTGGCTGCGGCTCAAAGAGAAGATTGGCAGGTGCATAGTCATCTTAATAATTTCCTTAACTATGGCGAACTTTACATAAATAAAGGATACGTAAAAGGTATAAAACATTTAAATATATAAATGTTATACCTATGTTAAAACCCTACGTGGTAGAAATAAAAGAAAAATTAAACCCGCCTGTTTGCGTTTACGCTTGACAGGAAATTATTTCATGCGCTCAAATTACAAAACGACGACTCCAATTAGGTGGGTGTTTGTGGCCGGCGGTGGCCTCAGGGCGGCAATTAACGCTGGCGTTGTACATATCTTATAGTTCTGTTTAAAGCTATACACGAAGACTGTACGGGTTTTTTTGTTTTAGGTAATAATCAGCATATAAATATAATAATAACTACTATTGTATACCTACATATGAAGTCAATAACTGGCAAGGCATTAAAAAGAAAAAAAAAATTAAAGTTGATTTTTAATGTTATAAATTTTAAAGAGCTACAACAGAAATTGTTAATAATTTTTATTACACGGTAAAAACTTTGTTATGACTTTTTTACAATATTTGACTAGGTCTACTACGTCTGTTATGATCTTGTTTAAGTCGGATTTTTTTAAATTGTTATTATACCATCACGGCACGTCTACAGGGCCTGCTATAATTTTTTTAAAGCTGATTTTTTTAAATTATTGTTATATAATCACACCAGGTCTACCGCGTCTATACTATCATTTCTTCTGTAAACACTTTATTACACTATACCGATAATGTCGACGCAAAATTATTACATCCAATGCATATTTCAATGCAAAATATTTGTAAAACAATTTTTCTCAGGCTACTTAAAATTGATACGGAATTGACATACTTATGTACTGAGCGACTAATTGGTACATGGTTAGTTAAAACCAGTCCAAATAACAAAATAACTTTAATGGAAGATACAATGTCATGGCCAATAACATTCATACATTTTTGATCCGAAAACCACAGAAATAGAATGTAGTCTGAACTGACAAAGGGTTAAATTAGTTACTGAATATTTCACGAGACACATTGCTCGTACTTCCCGAACAACGAAACGCACTATATCTTAATGAAAAAATCCATTTTGGCACAAAAATAAACGTATTAGCAAAGTAGGAGATGACTACCATCTTTGTTCGATTTTCAGTGTTCTTCGTTCGGGCTAAAAAATAAACTCATTTAAAATTTCAAAACGTCTAGTGAATTTTAATGCATCCAAGTCAAACGGTAATTCAATTTAGAGATGCAACAATCACACAATGCAAACTGTTTACGCAGTTATAATACTAATAACGCAGTTATTTTTGTTAAACTATAAAATTTTTATGTATATACATATGTAATAATAAAAAGCAATAATAAAAGACAACCATAACATATCTTTATTATATCATACAAAATTACATCACGTTTCATGTTTACCAGTGGAGGTAGACAGAGGAGTGCAGTAATTTACTCCCAGTCAGTACCGAATATGTTATTCGTCCTGTGGAATAGAGAGTGAGCCTGTTGCCATAAAACGAGCACAAATCTGGACACCGAGGTACTGCTGGGATTTTAAAGTTAAAAAACCCTATAATAGCCAAATCGTTCCCCGAACAACAATCGCCCTCGCAACCACTGAACTAAATGCTTTTAATAATAATAAATTTTGCGCTATTTTTCACGATAACTTTAACTTAATTAATGACAATATCCTAAGCTATATAACGCCTGACTATCTATGTTACCTTTATTCCTATAGGCTCAGAAGTAAGAAACCATCTGTCGTGACCTCGGGACTGTCTCGCACTTAGGCATAATGTCCTCGTAAACCTCCGGCGCGTTCCATTTACATACAGACAGCGGTCTGAATGTTTTTACACGGAGCTAGCGTCTGAAGATACATATATAGATATCTGTATGTGCATCGTGTTCGCCCCTGTTCCGAGAACCTTCGCTTTGTCGGTCACTACAAAATTATTTTACTTTCAAACGTTTGTAAATAAAACGTAGGAAAGTAGAGTAGAAATGAAAATAGTAAAGCGTCTACGAATTATATTAAACGTTTGATAATGTGAATACTGCGCAATGGGGCGTCTTTGGGAGCATCGAGTCGCGTGACGTGACATTGACTTGATACTCTAAAAAACCTGCATAATCGTAATCGCTCATTAAGGAAATAGAATTTTTATGCATTATTCTTAGGAGTCAGCGTCACTTTTTTTAAATTATCTCTGTTCAAAATTTGAAATAAATTCTGAAACAATGAAGTAGGTATGAGCCAAATATATAATTACACAAGTATAAATAAAACAGTACAGACAAGTTTAAATAATGGTAAAAGTAAATAGATTCTGAAGCCGTTTGTCTTAATCACGAAAACCAACTAAACTTGAAGAGTTTTCTAGAAGTAGTAGGTACTTGTGTACTACTCCTAGAAAAGACTACAGGTAGAGTGCTATAAGAACTACATATTTAAGTATTGCGTTGGCTTTTATATTAACAAAAACATCAAAAAAACCAGAAGCAAAATTTTACTTTGCGTACAAATGCTCACTTGAAACAAAGATATTCGTTTTACTGTATGTAGCTTAGATATATTCCTATGTAAATTATATATTTTTATACAAGTCCCAAATATCTAAGAAATAAAACATAGTGGACTTAATTGAATATATTCGCAGTTGTTCCGTGAAGCGCGCACAATGACAGATTCCTATCATTTTATTTATATAGATAGATAATATTTTACTAATACCGATCCTCGCTCCCAATACTCCGCGATTCTCAAAGCGCATGCCTAGGGTGGCGATAATGGCCAAGGATTCCTCGCGAGAGGACTATGTCCAACAGTGGACGAAAGGCTGATGATAATGATGATATTTTTAAGTGGTTTTCTAATATTACACATTGCTTTAATTTGGAATATTGACCACCGATGGGTCTTTTATTGTCAAACTATAACAATGTTTTTTCATTTCAGATTGCGTTCCAAATATACTATGTATACCGAGAATTAAAAAAACCATTTTTTATTCTTTCGTCTTTTCCTTTCAAAATCTCTTACCATTGACAAATTAACGACCATTCAAACTCGGCAATTTCCAAAGTCGCAATTCCATAACACCCCATGATTTATACTACGATGATATTTTATTAAGCCCATAAAACATCTCTTACTGGTTTCCCGAAGAAACCCCTTTTATGCTGAGAGCGATATATTCAGAGGCTATGACAAAATTGGCCGACGTAAAATATGTACACCATTTTTTTACTGAACGCAACGTTGGTAACAATCACTTCCGCTTCAGGGAAACGTTACATAACTTATAAGTTCAAACTATATATGTGAACAGAATGTGCACATGTGATAAAAAAGAGAAAACTTTAATCGAAAAATCATTTATGTATTTATTTATTTTTATTTATTTATTGTTTTTTGCACACCAAAACAGGCATAACAAAGGGCGAACTTGTATTGTACTTTATATAAACACATAAATGCTCTATTTGGACAATGATTGCTGTGTTTAGAATGTAAAGGATTTTGTGGATAAAAGCAAAGGAATGAATAGTTGTAACATGACTATTTAAAATCACTTAAACTTAAAAAAAAGTTAAACTGAAAAAACTGCCGCTGTGTCTGAAGTTAGATGTAGGTAACAATTGACAGTATATTTTTATAACTCTGCCATTATGCGTAAAAATAATAATTATGTTTGAAACAATTTGATTGTTGAATTTTTCAATATAACAAGTGTGTACACCTACGGAAACTTTAAAAAATATCTAATTGTCCTGGACCGGTTGAAGAACACATTAATAATTTACCCACAATGATATTAATGATTTTAGATGAGGATTAAATTTTAAATGAAAATTAACTCACAATAATTTATTTTACCTCGCAATAATTTATAAATACACTGACTCCGACAAATGTGTTTAAGTACCGTCATCGCATCCTTACAAATTGCTGCTTAAAACTTCCCCAAAATAATGTATCAAAGTTACAAACTCATGGGCAACTTTCGTGACAAATTGGGCGAATTTATAATCACAGCGAGAGGAAATTCGTGTAGGCTGTACGACCACTAAAAGAATCGTTAAGAATCACGGTACAGTTACACTACGTTTAATTCAATCCTCTGAGTTTAAAACAACTACACAGCTCTTGCAAAACATGACTCGGATTAAACTGTGCTTGAATCGATCCAGCTTAGTGACTGCTATAAGTCTTAAGAGAAGATAATAAGTCAATTCTTGCAGGAAGTACTCTATGAGATAACAAGAGATAAATCTAACTAGTTGTGTGTAGTTAACCAGTATAGCCATAAATACAGAAAATCGGACGGTGATCTCAGTCTCGAATTTATTCGAATTTTTTTAATAAAACAATAGATGTTGATTTTATTTTTAAATATAAGAAATAAGTATGTGTTTATTCGCCACTTTGTTAAATCATCCATGTTCTTTAGATCACTACAGTGTTCCTCAAATTTTGATAGTATTTTACTCGCCACAAGACCACCAGCGGGTATACCTTTTAGTCTAAGAATTTATTTAGAATTAAATAATGAGCATCTGCAAATAGAATATAACGTAACTATAATATAAAAGATAACTAGAGTACCTTAACATTATGTTTAATTTTAACCGTTACAATAGATCAAAAATGCTTTTTATGCTTGTTTCAATTTAATAATGAGAGGCTGAAGAAAGTTGTGTTATGAAATTTCTGTGTATTGCCAAAATACATTTTTCCATCCTCCTTGGAAGAAAGTGTCTGGCTCCGTCGGCGCCTCGGCGACGCCGGCGGCGGTTCGGCCAAAATCTAGACACCTAACTTGCTGCTTAGCGTTAATGCCAAGTAACAGATTAAAAACAGTACCACGTTCCAAATATCTTCACACAATATATTTAAAAATGTAATCGTACAAGTAAATGTGAATAATGGTCTATACTAATAATTTTTATCCTCTCTTAGTAAAATATATTACTAATAAATATACATAATAACTTCTGAAAAATGTATATAGTCTTATAGTCACATATATTTGCTTATTTGGAACTGTACTGCTTTTTTTATTTTTATCATTAATTCAATTTTCTTATTAATGATACCTAACGATGATAACCTAATGATATTTATTGGTACACGTTAATAAATGTAAATGTCGAGTTACCGTGAAAAATCAGATAAATAGTAAAAGTCAAGGTAAACACTTTTAATTTTAAAAATCAGATAATTATGAATAAAAATGGAGAGGTCTAAAACTACGCAAGCTATCCCTTATGAACACAAGCAAATTTAAACCAGATAGGTATAATTTAATAATGCGAAATCATTGATGATCCTATATGTCAAAAGTCTATATGTTAATTATACGTACATATGTTCATCGCGGCGAAGTGGCATCTTAGCGGCCCTGTGTTGCCATCAAGGCTGTAATTGCCAAATTTATAGCACCCCAGTCTAACGTAATTGTGGTCTTCGACGGTGGCGTGTATCACTCCAAATTAGATTCAATGCTAACGCAAAATGGCCGCTCCACTAAGTTACACGTTATTTACGAGTATTGTGCAAAACAAACTACTTGCTTACAGCTAATAAGAACTTTTATCTTAACTATGGTTAATAATTGCACAAACTTGTAAACGCTTAAGTGGTTTCAGACACTGCATTTATAAGTTTCCCAACGGCTATTACAGGGAAGTTTTTAAATGGATATATTTTTGTTCCGTGATGAATATCTGACAGCGGCACCAGTACGAAAGTTCGTCCCTCCCGTAATGTTGTAGTTATTTCAAACAAATTACGCTACAGAGTAAACAATGATTAAACTTAGATTAACGGGACTCGTGACGTTTTTTACAAAGCTCGTCCGCCAGTTCTTTGACGGCGCTTTAAGTAGAATAACGTTGGTACTAATGCTAAGGGAACAAAAGCGCACAAAGAGGAAATGTTGTAATTTATAAAGAGCGAGTACAATATGAGAAGATAAGCTACAGGCGTCTCAAAACAGGTGAAAGTTTACAACAAAACCGAAGTTCTTCAGCCAACGAATCCTTTGAAAATTCCATCTAAACTGCGCTTGTAACACTGTTAAGCATCTAACTGCCGGGCTCTAGTTTGTTCGCAACTCGACGGCTGCTCGGGGCGTCTTCTTTAATTTATTTTCGAAATTAACGTCGCAACTCGAGCAGCCGGGTGCCGAGTTACCAGATAACTCTCCAGGATGCGTTCAAGACATTCATACATACATTTATTGCCGGCATTTTACGTGACAGCACGAGAAATATCGTTTCTCATAACTTCGCTCTTATTCTAAATTTCTGTTTCTTACTGTGCTTATTTATACTACACTTTAAAAGCAACTATCTTTTAAAAAACCTGCTCAAAAGGAGCATTGTACAGATTAATAGATATGCATTCACGCCAGATGAAGTCTTTCCAGCGAATCCGAAGGGATTTTAAACTGAAGTTTTTTATACAAGCAACACTAACTTTCTCCTATTCTTGATCCACAAAATAATAGCATCCTCGACTGCCCTGAGAAAGGTTAATATTTGAGTATCAATTCTATCCATAGAAGCTCAGTATAGAATCCTGTACACAAAATACAAGTCGCCCAGAGCCACGTGCGCATCTTGGCAAAGACAGTGTATGTAATAAACTGTGGTGTGTCACATATTTCATTACATATATTAAATCGTTAACGATAGTAAATGAATATTGCTTATATAATCAAGCGTTGGTCAGTAAATTAAAAGATTATAATATAATATTTCAGCCCTTACGTCTAAATCAATTAAAAAGACACTTGCATTAACTCCTCCTAAAGCAATTTCTATAACACAGTAATATTTCATTACGTATATATAAAACGTACGTAGTTATAAAAAGATTATTTTTTAATTGCGTGAGGTAATTTATTTATTTTAAACAGTAATTTCGATGGCAATTTAATATTTTAGTGTTAAAGTCATTAGACAATAGTGGATGCTCTATTATAAGCATAACCACAGTTTCTTATACTAACGGTACACAAAACAATTGATAACAAAATAGACAAGTTACCGAAAGATAAGAGAAAGTGTAATTTACTACATTCGACACGGTTCTCGTAAGGGTCACTTTACACTCTCGTCGAACATTAAAATTCTGTGAACGACTGGAATGTAATTTAAGCTACAATTTGCAACCTTTTTACAGGAAGTATGCATGATAATTATACATATATATGGCTATATGTATATGTTGTGTTTAATAATAGCTAATAATAGTCTGTCGAGAATAAAGTTTCTCAGATAATAATGAACAATGTGTACTAAAACTTTTAACTAAAACGAATATAAATCAAATATCTTTTGAAATGAAACTAATATGATAAACACATAAGGATTCAATGCTATGATAAGCCAAAAATGTGATATGTAATCGCTCGACGAGAATGTCGTGTTCACATTATTCCAACGCACATATCTACAAGGGCATAATTTATAGGCTTTAATACATAATTAATAGTCTAATAGATCACGAGGGAACGTATTGTTTGCAATTGCACTAAACGCTACAAATTAGGCGAATCTACGTATCTATCATATGTGGACGTATCACGATTTATCTACGAGTATCACGATTTACCTAATGTCCATGCGTAAGTTATCTTTTTATTTATACTATTCTAGATATTGCACGGACACAAGCCCGCACGCTTGAAACATACACGTACACACTTCTATGTATACAAATATATGTGTGCTAGTATAAATATAATAATGAAATACATTCCTCTTACTACCCGCATAAACATAACAGAATTACTAATGTACTAGCACACATGTAATCATGTTCATTTTTTTAACACAAACGATGGTACAACAGAACAATACTGCGAGAAATTCTCCATTTTCTTCTTTTACACAAACCACTCCGCTGTATAAAATCTAGCTCATAATATTAATCAACCATTGTTGCAGACCTAATTTATGCATTCTTATTATTTCTGCTGTACAATGTTTGCAAGATGCATTTTTAATTTCAAAATAAATGCTACAGTTCCACAAAAATGGTTTCAGATTTTATTCTCTTTATTAATATTTATTCTATTATCTTTAAAATTTTGAATACGGGTTCTCTCAGGCTTCTCATATTTTTAAAACACATAATATAATTTTGTATACAAAGCGGCATACCGACAATTACCGTAGGACTCTGAAGTGGGATGGTAAGTTATATGTAATAGCCTATCTCTACATGAAACATCACAAACATGTACACTATGTGTACTTTTAATCGTTACGAACATAGGGCGTCTAGTTTTTGTATCTATCCAGATTCTTTCTTTATGAGCTCCCGGCGATCGCAAAGTGATTATAGAGGAAACCCGAAAAGTATCCCTAAAAAAGTGCACGTGAGTTAAAACCGTACATACTTTATTTATATAACACGTATGTACGTAGATACATACGAATGTATGTTAATAAACGTCCTATGTAATGTTTCTGTATACAAAGTCTAGTTATTTTAGGACCTTTTCAATAAAAAAGATGGTTTGCAGGCTGGCATTAACCGTTAACGTGTAATTATCACAGATGTTACACACCAGCGAAGTCGCTGAACTCGATGTCAATGAAAATCTGGCGTAGAAGCGACTCATCACAGTGAAATGCTTGTCTTATTTTAGTTTTGTTTTTCAATTCCACAAAAAGTGTGTGGTTATTGCAGTTTATATTTGTTATATGTAAATGAGAAGTCCAAAGAAAACAATTACAAAAATTAATCACATTTTTGTTGTCTGAACATTTATTGTGTATGTTGAAAACATAGATACAAAAAAATAATAGATTTTCATATACATTAAAAATAATAGATCATACATTAACATACTTTGAATTTTTTTTACGTTTAAGACGTTGGAAAAATGAATTGAAACTCATTATCATAAATAATCCTTGCTTCATAATTTGTCCCTACCTTTTTTACCAAAAAAACACAAAATATCCTATGGTAATAAGTTCAATAAATCTATACACGTGTATTACCCAAACCACAACTATATAATGCCAATTAACTGTCATTAGATTCGATGTCTATGCAAGTGTATTGGCAACATTACATCTGTATCCAAATGCATTCTTTGATACATTATAAATTAGAGCTATAAAATTTATTAGACGTACACCTGGAGGGCGCTCGGAGCCCTCGCCACGGAGCACCTTCACGCACAAACGCTCCCATAATCAAATTAATTGCCGCATTTGTAATGCCTACTCGCAAAAAATTTAAATAGACACTGTTGAACAGGAATAGTCAATACTACAATATTCTATTGAAAACACAACCACAAATATTCCTTAAGGATTAATGTATTATTATGACCCTAATTCTATCTACCGAATTATCATGTTTAGTATGTCTCTTGTAGTATAGGTATCGCAGGACAGTATAGAATAATGAGAAAAACTTAACAAACAGGTTTAGTTGGTTCTGTACAGTTAGGGAAGCCTAAAAGGTTTTTACTTACTTTATTATATTTAGATTTTAAGCCTAACAGCTGAAGATCGAGCTCAGTGGCGTGCTATTGGAGAGACCTATTTCCAACAGTTCACAGTTGTAGACTGATAATGATGATGAAAAGATTTTAATAAATATGGTATTGAAAATCCGTATCACTTTAATGATACTTCTTTTTATTCCATGACAAATATATATACCTACCTATTCAGTTAATGGCTACCGATGCCTGCTTACCACGTGGTAAGTAATTGGTAAGTAATTTAAGTATCTTTTATGGGATGTTATAATCCATCATCGTTTATTTTACTTCAAGGATTATTTATTTAATATAATATTTATCTAAAATACCTTTTTAAATCTACGTGAAATATCAATGACATTCTAAAATCCGTCGTTCCGAATACAGGCACTTCATCTAAAAATCAATTATTTTTCTATTCCGTCGCTTAACGCACGAGATCGTCCAAATGATGGATAGCTATCGATGGAAATTTATTTCATTTTTCACCATAACTCGTTTGGCCCAACACTGATGTCATTCGGAATTGATTGCTTGTGAAAATGCCAGAGTTGACCGTTTCAATTCATTTGCGCTCCAGTTTTTTATGACTTTTTTATACAGAATCCGCATTTTACGACTAATTTCTCTAGGAATCATTTTATTCTTGTAGAATATTATGATGATAGCTTTCTTAGCCCTGACATGGTTAAGACGGCAAACATGCGGTTAGCTACTTTGGTGAATATCAGTTGCCATTTATGATAAGTCACGACTTAATACGGTTGCGAAACGTGTATGAACTGGTAGGACCCTAACCTGTGTACATCTGCATCAACCCAGACTAAAGCAACGTATTGAAGTATTTTTAAGGTCTTCTAATATTTGATAGATCTGTCAATGGCCAATGTAGATGTATGGAAAACTTAAACATTACTTTAACCTTACTAAGTTACGGTGGAACTTCGGTGAATGGACCACTAGCTATTATAAAAAAGCTGCGGCTTAAGAATTTCGATTAAATAAAAGGAGAAAGAGATAAAAAATATGGCGGCGAAAACTAGGAAATAGAACATAACAATTGCATGACTGAAACGGTGACAGGTTAAACGTATGTAAATGTGCAGCCATCAGGCCACATGACGTAATAACGTCTTCGCAAATCGTCCTGCCGTCAGTTCGAAATGGCAATCGGTATTCATTCGATTCCTATTGGCAGCGCGACACGCGAACCAAACTGGGCCAAGCATTATGTAACCCAGCAATAGGTTAACGTTATTCCAAATCACTTGGATTCCAACATACTTCCGGGACACTTCTTTTAACGGAAAATACAAATAAGTAATCGGTCACGTTTCATCGAAATAAGAGATTGCACAAATGTGGGTACAATATTAACCAAATAGATCGTTTTTGGTTAAGTTATGAAGAAGAGAAGAGTTGAGTTGAGTAAATCCATTAAAAGTCCAAGCGTTCTACATTTGCAATGACACAGATTATGACGCGTCTTGCCGTTAATTATTACGACCACAACATATTATCTTTAAGGTTAGGTTAGACATATTATCTTTAAGGTTAGAAGTTCTAAAAAGTCCAACAAAAACATGATATTACACAACGCTATATATAAAATAAGAAGAAAACTGTCGTGAAAGAAACGTACTATGTACGAGTAAAGCTGCAACCCGTAAACTTATATTAACTTTCATTAGTAGTAAGTACAAATCCCTTTATAATAGACACGGAGAGCGTACATCTCTGAGAATTTGATTATAAACATATTTGATCGTCTTCTGTTCTAATAGTTAGTGACCCTTACCGCTGAGCCAGCGATTATGGGTTCATCCAGGACAAATATTTGTATAATTAGCAGGAATGTTTGTCCCGTCTGGATGTACGTAGATGTATATGTCTATATGTACATACATAATTGGAAATTCATCTTTACAGATATGGTAATTGTAATGCGATCTTATAAAAAAGGTACGAACACGACCAAAGACCGAATTATGCATGAGGTATTTTATGCATAGAGATGTCAATTTTATATAACTGAACCCAATGGTTCATATAGCTAACATATATAGGTACTTCTACACTGATACCGATAAAAAACTAGGTTCATTTTTAACGAACATAAAAAACTTAATACAGTTTTTTGGTAACATAGTAAATGATAACAAATGAAATAATAACAAGAACAATATCAAGCACTAGTACATTGTCAATATAATCCTTCTTCCTTCCCTCTTCTTCCTCACATCCTTCTTTCACATGACGATATTGAAAAAGAATAATCTACGAATAAGAAACTATCTCCTTGCAATCAGGTCGATTCCTCACAGAGTGATGTTTTGTGAAAAATGTTGGCAGAAACGGCACGCTAATGTGCCCGTAGCACGAACGCCTCCGACCTACATTCAACGATTACTGCCGAAGCGACCGTTGCTGCGATTACTACATTATATTAAAGGAGATAACACTATTTGAAAAGTTAAATTGACATTTCCGACGTCCAGAATAAACATTTTCTGTTTAGTACGACTAAACCACATTTGGTCAACGTGGCTGTCTATGACCGTTACCTTTCTAATTTTTAGTGGGAACCCGTATATAATAGCGGAACGTTAAAGGAAGTAATAACTATTATAATGTTGGTTTCCGATACGAACATTGTAATAATCATTATGTCTGACAGGTCCTAGGCAGAATTAGGTAGATGTCGCTAGTATCGATTATTTTGACTTATCTACGACGTTAAAAAATGACGTGACGCCGATCGCTGTAGCCATGATGTTTTTATTGTCGAATACTTACAACCTACAACGAGTTCGGGTGGGACGTTATAAAGAATTAAAGTCAGTGTGACATAACGTAATATCACGCTTTTTTTTCTCTCAACGAAAAAGTAAGGAAGCGTAGGAAATCTACATATAACGCCTTTTAGCCTATTAGTAAGTAATACTCGTGTAGTAGCTAAGCCTGTTGCCATATACCAGGTATAAATTCAGAACTACTGGGAATTTCAACTTCGAATATAACAATAATACATTATCCGACCCGAACAGTTACGCTTACAACACAGACCAACGAGACAGATAAAACAAAGAAGTAATTATACCTAAGTTATAAGACAGCATACACCTGCCCCCTTATCACTGGCAATTGAACTGTATCGAATAATTTTTTTTCTAACAATCTTATTTTAAGAATAATTTACGTCTATTATTTACGACGGCCGACGTACGTTAAAGGTTGTACCTAAATACTTTGTAGGTTGTAGTACTTGTAAATGAATAATACCCATACATTTTATTTCTTATCACATCACATTGATATAGCGCACTGTAGGTACGTATGTATGTACGTACAACGATATTGTACTATAGTAATATTTAAAAAGCTATATTTGCTTGGAAAGCACTTGACATTTTGCTCTCGGTATCATCATATTAATCTAACATGTTAAGTTATATTAAACTAAAGTATTCACATACCGCTTTCTGATGTACTAACAAAATACAAATCTTTTGTTAGACACATAAGTACAAACTTCGTATGAGCTATATATCATAAAAATCTGCCTAAAAGTACACTTATATTGAGGTTGTGAGAGCGTAGCGGAGTGAAATATGTATGGCATCTCTCAACCGAAATTGTGATTGGGGTTTAGGGAGCGATAACTCCTTTTTTATGACCCAATTTTTGAGGGATAAACAATGGAATTTGGAATTTTATCGTGTTCTTATCCTCGATTGTTAACAGCTTGATTCAAAATAATACCGTTATCATTTTGAAAAAATAATTTTCATCTGTCAGCGTATCAATTTATTGAATCCAAATTATTTGTTGTGGAAAAATAATAATATTTATATCGCCGCCTGTGTTAAACAACAAAAAGTAGAGTTTTTCTTGTCCATATAGTGACTGAACGTAAATATTTTTTCAAATAATCTTAAAACTTCATGCAAATCATTTTCCCTACAGTTACACGAGTGCATTTTTACAATTATAAGAACTAATTTAACATTCTCATTCACCTCATTTCTCATTCATTCCATTTCGCAATAAGTATCCACGTATAATTTGAATCAGCCACCGATAAAATTAAATGTGTGCATAAAAGAAACAACCAAACGTGGAAAGCATATTGAAGTCTTTTGAATATTCATTTACGTTAAGTTAAACAGCTGTATTGTAGGGACAGCCAGCCATCTTTATGGTTTTGAGGGTGCATGTAAATGTCCGAACAGCTGAAAGTCCTTGTGCCAAGGAAACGTTACTGTCATGCAAATTTAATGGTCTTAGGAACTAATTACTTCAAACAGCATACACACAGATAGTCTTTACGTTTGTGCAGTTTTCAAACATTCTAGACTGGAGTTAGACGCGCGAAGTTTATTCAAGGTGTAAGTTTCGTTCGTGTACGTAATAGAGAAGTTTGTTTTAGAGTCCGTAGTTTATTATTGAGCGGTATGAAGCGTGTGGAGTCTAGCAACTTCCAGCCTTCCTTGTTTATTGTTCTTAAAGCAAAAAGCTGGATTAGCACTTGCGCGAAACTTGGGTAATACAAAACTCTTGCAATTTTTTCGGACGAAGTACGAAATGCGCGTGCGGTAATAACGCTGTTGGAAATAACGTACGCTGCGAAAATAAAAGTTCCATTTTTAAACTTTAATATCGCTATATAAAAAACCATTGTAGTATATACATCATGAATGTAAGTACAAAAGGAGATAATCTGGTACGTTCTCAATGAACTCTAACTGTTCACTTGCGCAATTTAAAACCACTTTTTTATGTTCAGCTTTATCCGGGTGGGATTACATTCTAGTGGGTTCGTACAATTCATTCATTCATTACACTCTGGAGCCTGGGCAATGTAAACAAAAAAACTTTCGCCCGGGATAACTTTTCATATTTTTCAACGAGGACACAAATGGGTCACCGCACGAGAGCAAGCCATTGTTGCAATATCTACAACAATGGGCAAATGGGAACAGTTGTCAGCCAGTTGCTTTGTCCAATATCTACTCGATGCATAGATCTATGGCTTCCTGCATTCAAAACCCGCTTGAAAAGAAAATGCTACGAGTGGTACCGCGTTGTGCAAGATTGAGTTTTATATTCACTGTTATTATTGAATCCCATATTTTCGTTCTGTTACAGAGTTTGTACACTATCCGACACAATATCTTGTAGAAAAGTGTGTTATCGAGTAAATCTGTGGTGTCTTTGATATTTCAAATCATCGAATAAGTAGGAATTCAAGGTGTCTGACAGCACAGGGCGTAGAATGGAGAGCAAGAAAGGTACACATTTACGTTATCCAATACCGGATCGATCGCCGATAATAATTGAATCTTATCGGATTATGAAAAGGCTCTACTGGCCTCACGAATCGACCTGCCGCCGTACCAACTGTATCTTTTCCGATTTGTATTGAGAATAATAATCGAAGCGTAACGACGTGAAGTACGACGACGATGCCGTGTAATTATGCCACGGGTGCCTATATTCCGCATTGTTAAATTCTTTGTGTACGCAAATCATTATTTTTAGGTAAACATGAGATTTTTATATTTTCTGTATGTCATATTCTTATAATCAATCCGATTTATAACTACACCGCAATTTTTTGGACTTTATAAAGCAGCATACACACATCACTGGCATTCACTGGCAATCATCATCATTGGCAATCACTATTAAAAGTTGAAAACTTTATGCATAAAGCACTTTATTTCGATGTCATTGAGCTTATGATTATCAATTGACTTCTCATTCCGTAAAACCAGACGGACAGAACCTGGTACAATTAATTTAAAACGATCCCATATTGAATTCGAAACATTAATTTAGAACGAAAACAAAACATAAATGCCTCTTATCGACAACACGCAGGCGACTCGAGCCGAGCGAAATTTAATCTCTCGCGAACTCGTGGAATCCACCACATGTGCAAATATACTCGTACATTATTATGTACTTAATAAAGAAAAACAAATAAACAACGATATTAATTTTGAACGCAAACATAACGAAATTTTAAACGAACTGTAAACAACGATTGAAATCCGAAAGCTGTTTTTATAGCTGTTTTAAACAAATATCAAACAAGTTTACAACGAAAGTACTTATGTACACGTCATACATGGATACTTTGTGTACATATAATAATACAGCAGTGGACGGGAGTAGGTTGATAATGATTATGATAATGAATATACTTGATAATGGTGAATTGTCGATTAAAATTTGAACGCCGAGCCAAATAACCACTACTCCGAAACAGATGACATGTGACCGCCTTCATGTTAAACGTTAAGCAGATTTTTGGTTATAAAGCTTTTAGCTAATGTGAACTTTGCGTACCTTGTTCTCGACGACAAACTATTATTTTTTATCTATATAATTAATTGAAGTATCTGCCGTATTCCTCGGAATAGGATGACTAGATTTGCCTCTATCTGAAGTACTTTTTCATGTTCTACACTTCTCTGTGTACCTCTTCGTAAATTACAGGCAAGATGTTAAGTTTTGTTTTTTTTTTGTCTTATAAAAAGAGTTGCCAATTGTTCACATTGAAGTACATAAATATCATTGTAAAATATCCGTATTTTTTATGTTTTGTATTTCTTTCACAACAAAGAAGCTGATGATAATGCCCATAAAAATGAAAGAACGTCGTTAATAGCTTTGATAAAAGTGTAGGGAAGTCGTTACGAAATTATATTAAAAGACGCAAACGCAATCACTTTCAACCTTTACGACTTAGAAGCACATTATCTAATGGTTTAAGAAATTTTCAAACAGACATTGAAATAACCATTTTAAGAGGTGCAAAGATATTAACGTTCTTGAAACTGTAAACTGTGACCATAAACTGTGACCATAATGTTCCAGAAAGTATCCATATCTAATTGGTGAATTATGTGAATTGAAAATATGGAGGTATTAAAATTTTAAGAGACCTGTTTTTACAACAAATACTCATATGAATACAATATAAACCCATTACACTTAATAAATCAATTAACTATTTATTTTGTTAATAAATAAATGAAAGTGCAAGTACGATCTTTCAATTTTATTTCCCAAATTTCAAGAAAGCCGCAGAACATGGTAAAATAATATTTAAAAAACGACAAGCACTTTACTATCCTTTCAAAATCAACGTTCCATTATTACTTATCATTTAAAAGCATAGGTACAACATAATCGCCTTTCAGTAAGTCTTATTGTCGAGTTGGAGCGTCGCAGCGTTTCAGACGGCTCTCGAGCCACTCCAGTTATTAATTTATTATTTCCTTGTACGATTTTCGCACCCTGTTCTACTTACTTATTCGAATTTAATATTTAATGAGTCTTTGAAAATTTTTACAACTTTCAAGCTTTGTTTTTTCGCCAGCTTTATGAGGATTAAGTATAAACTTCTTAGACGCTAAGTATTTCACGACGTGTTGATATGAACTGCTGGTGTGCGCTATTTGGGTGTTTAGGCAAAGCGACCGGCAACGGTTAAATACGAAAAGCTGTATATCGAACTCAGTAGCGTGATGTTGAAGAAGCTTACGTCTAGCAGTGAAAGAGAATAAGTTGATGATAACAATGAACATTTAATGTGTGTAGAATAATTCAAAATTTAATATCAACGAAACAGCATTTTATGAAAGGAAAATATTGCCTCAAAAGAAAAAAGAATAAAGAAGAAAGTAAGAAAAACAAAAGTATTAAGCATTTTCCTATCATAAAATGCTTAGTGCTTTTGTTTATCTCTATTTAAATACCAAAACAAAAATTTATATAGTCCATGCAAAATAAAGCAATCTTGATAGGCTCTACGCAGCATAATAAACGGCTATGACTGTTAACGTACGTCAAATATCTATCTACGCTAACAGAAATCACAAGCGAGAAAGGAAAAGCGCCTTATTCTAGAGCTTAAAGAATATAAGATAATAACCGTTGGTGCAACATCCTCGATTTCATCCGAAGGCAATTTCACGCCACGTCGTCGTAGGCCTCCCGCGTAATTCGTTCGCGACAAGCAAATAGCGAATAACGCCAACGTGACGTTGAAAAATTCTGTTTTTACTTTATTCAAACAATATATAACATTATATTCAAGACGACACTCTCTTGATTTATGCAAACCTTGGGAATTCAGAATGTACCCAGAAGCCTAACCATCTTTCGAGATCAACACACGACGAATAACAAGAACTG
This sequence comes from Microceris miodesmiata, assembly GCA_018245735.1. Classification (NCBI taxonomy): domain Eukaryota; kingdom Metazoa; phylum Arthropoda; class Insecta; order Lepidoptera; family Hesperiidae; genus Microceris; species Microceris miodesmiata. Next base: position 20,926 of record DWEC01000093.1, read on the forward strand.
TGAAATGTAAAAACCTGCTTTAATAATTTCATAAAATCAGCTACATTATACATATTATCTACCACCAAGAACGATACTGTTAATAGATTCTAATAAACCTTTAACATCGACACTTTTGAATGTTTCACGTTTAGGTTCAGATCTCTTAGAATGATAAAGATTAAAGCTATAGTATGCCACGCTAGCCATGTGCGTGGTTAGGTTAGAGATGCTAAAATTATCGATAGCGCTGCAAATTAACGAGTCTATTATAACTGTATGAAAATGGATACGACATCTATGCATACATAAATAAACCGTATAACAGTGAAGTTTCGACCATTACGTCTCAATTAGTTTAGTTAAGTCTAGTACATTCCACGATGCGAGCATCCCCTGCATAAATTAGTCTTGTTAGGTGCAGTACAGGAATTTAATCCTCATATTTCGTCTGCGCCGGGATCGGCACATCTTTTCACATTCCCGGAACGTACACGAACACTGCACACACACTAATTTCGCCTTAATTGCCTTACAATTAAAAGCTTATTTCGCGTGAACGTTAGATGTATCCTTCGTTTTATTGTATATTCACCCCATCAAATCTTAAATCCTAAGACTGACCTTAGTATCTTTCAATTAAGGTCGAAAATAGAATGATTAGACTAACAAAATATAGCGTTTCAGTTTCAAAGCAACCTCAGTTTAATGGTGCTCATTATTTGGCGAATGAAATCGGATTACCAAACGACATCTAAGCCCGATCTTTGACTTGCACCGGAGGTTTTAATATTGAATGAGTGTTTAATAGAGGCAATTTCCCGCCACAGAGTTATTTGCGGCTTCGGTTCAGATAACATTAAAGATCCAAACTCCGCGATCCTTTGGTATGAAATTATGAACCCATATCGCATTGAAAATTTATTACACAATCACAAATTTTATTAATAATTTCAAATATAACCAAAAGTAGTCCATAAATAAATCGATCGTCAAATCCATAAATACAACGACAATAAAAATTCACAAATAAAGACAGTTAAGTCCATAAATAAAACAACAGTGAATTCCATAAATGCATCGACAGTAAAGTCCATAAATACAAGCATAATAAAAGTATAACACTCATACTAGATCTACCATAACGAAATGCATTATATGCCAGTAGGCAATATAAGGGTTTTCATTAATGTATCTACTATATATAACTAGAAACATTCCATAATGCGTTGTTCCACACAAGTTTTCACGCTGGTTTCATTACCTTCGGCAGATACGCATTGTTTTGTTAAAAGTTCTTACCGAGGCTTACATGAAGAGCTAAAATAACACAAGAAAGTTATAAACGTTCTAGTGAGCATGAATTTTCACAAGACTTTTCAGAAAAAAACTAAAAAACTTATTAACAAACTCCTTATAAGTAAATGAATATCCTTCTAGGGCTTCAGGTGAGCT
>DWEC01000094.1:0-22343 GCA_018245735.1 Microceris miodesmiata
GTACCAGCTTAACTCACGTACGTTTTTCGGGGTGGCCCGACAAGTTTCGGACCTGTACGAGGTCCTTCCTCATGAGCTCCCGGCGCTTGCAGCGAGTTCGCGGCGGAGACTGACTAGTCTGATCTTACTAGTCGGGCCACCCCGAAAAACGTACGTGAGTTAAGCCGATACATTTATAATCATGACTGTATATAATCATGTGTATAGACACTCACGAAACATTTAATAGTAAAACAGTAATGTTCATTTAATTACGCTCGCTAATGTTTTTGAAACTTTGACGTTTGGCTTCGAAAACCAAGCCAAAGAACCTCAGTTTACAATCAAGCAGCACTTTTAACAATGGCGAAACAAAACATGGAGCTGAGAGTTCTTGACAATATACTTTTAAAACACGTGACTTCTGCCAACCCGCACTCCGCTAGAATAGACTGTGTTCTTGACCCTTCTCATTCTGAGAGCACACTTACGTACGACGGTAGAACGATAATGGAGTTAATTATTAGTATAAACTTTTTCTAGACTCGCGTTGTCCATCTTAGGACGTATATTCACGAGGCTACAGGTGGGATGGAGGTTTAATGCTAGAACTAAATGCGAAAATATATAAGTACTAACATCAATTGCAATCGACTTATGGTGTGGTGATAGCAACATTTTCAGATATTCGCACTTCTAAGAACAGTTTAAGCTTGACTGCCATTAGACAACAGTTGTCTAACTCGCGCAGATCGTTTACTGGCAATAGGTAAATGCTTTGCGAGACTGATATCCTGAACGTGGTTTGAAAACAAACTCCACCTTAAACGTCACTCGTACGTAACATCGTTTGTAACTGGAAGTACCTAATAGTGAATAGTTATTTTTGTACGTACACATGTGTATATTTTTCTATTATGAATATCATTGTGACAGATTATTATGTAATATATACATTTTTAAATGCTGTATCACATGGTTTCCTCCCTCCCTACTCTGTCAACCCCTACTATATTCTTTAAGCACCTACAAATATCTTCCATGGACAGATTTTCTAGATTTCCATAGATAGACTTTTTAGAGATCGGAGTTCTGAATTCCATGGATAGATTTTCTAGAGTTCTGAACATGTATTACTAAAAATTCACTTTGTACTTTTGTATATTATAACGGAAAAGTACCTACTATCAGTGGTTCAGACACTGCGACAAACGAGTTTCAAGTTGAATATTCTTGCTGAAGTGCTCTTAGCCCTGACTCAGTAGAGTCAAGATTCGCCTCAATAGTTACATAAAAGTGCCAAATAGTCACGAGCACACAAATGTTTATACACAGGGAGTGTATTGACCACCGGATTCCGGCTATTATCAGTACTGTCCGTCGTCAAACTTTATCGTGAACATCGGATAATTATATGAGTAAATGGTCGGCGTTATACAGATAACGATGGATTATGTCGGAATATTTCCAACAAAATTCTCGTGGTGTTTCTCTGCACCATCAAACCAGGCCTATATATTTTTTCTTGTACGCTTTCTTCTCACGTTATGTACAAAAAGTAACTCGACAAGAAAGTTGGTTTTAACTAATGTTAAAAGCATTCTCTCAGTAATTTGTTATTTGTCATTATTAGATATAAATAGTATTCACTTCTTTGAATTTTAATATATGGCAAAATCCACAAAGTACCTCCGGAACATATTGTGATATTTTGTTTACTGCCTCGTTCTTGAAGCGGTGCAAGTGCGACTATGGGCCGACAGATCGTGGGTATGATCCCCGGATCTACTGTTATTGGGTTTTTCTTACTTGAAAATCCCTTAGGTATTAGGTAGGAGACTTGATTTGAGCCAAATGAAGGACAATAAGCTCATCACATTGTGGGAGGTATAACTTGTTTACTACCTAACGTTTCGGGGGAATGCAGGCGTGATGTCATCATCAACCTATCTCAGTCCACTGCTGGACATAGGCCTCCCCAAAAGGGGGTTTATGCTCGTAATACCCACGCTGGGCATGCGGGTTTGAGATCATAGAGCACAGCTTTTCGCACCACCGACGCTGGTGCCCGTCGGCGGTCAGGGCATTTAGCCGTGCCTATTAAGGCTGCGCTATACCCCAATCAGCCGATCGCCAGAATCTCGTCTGTTATAGCAGGGTGCACGATGTGCAGGTGAGGTTGGCTTGGGCTCCTGAGGTAGTGGTTGGAACCCCTTACACCCCAGGCGTGATGTCATGTTATGAATAAATATTATTTTATTTGGAACAGCTAGCTGTTTTATTATTACAACATCTTGAATAGTTGCTTACAAAATAAAGTGTATTTTGCTCAGTACTACTTTTAGGAATTTGTTTGCTTTAAGATTAGGTACCCATTTAGAATTCCGTTTAGCTTACAATTAAAACTTTATTTCCAGACAAATTAATTAGTGACGTTGTTGACAAAGCTTGAGAAGCTTGACGGGATGAATCAGAGTTTACACAGCTTTGCAAAATTTGTTTGCAATAGAAAATTGAACTCAGAGTGATCTTTTAACAGTTGCTAAAGTATCTAAACGAAAAATAGTCTTTGAAAGATGTGAAAAATAAAATAATCTTAGTGAACAACTTGACACGTGTTCTTCGAGTTAAGTATAATTATATATAAAAATGAATAACTTGGAAATTCGACTCATTTTACTACACGGCAGATGATAAATTAATTCTTAAGGAAGATGCGTCGTGATACTCGTACGTAAAGACGAATAAAAAATCAATAAGAGTAATTGCAATAACCTCCCAAAGTAAAAGAAATACAGTGTGCTCTCTGTAATTTTATTTATGTTGATACATTATGTCGTAATCATGTTTAAATTTATTCAAATTGTAAGTATAAATAATTAACACATATAATTTTATGTAGTACGAGTACGTACGTGAAATAAGACTTTATTTCAACAAATTTAATGTCAAGAATGCCCCTTTGAACTACGATAGTTTAGATAGATGTGTTAAGGAATTTTGAGCAAGTAAAGACGAGGGTCCCTGCTAAATATCACCGAAATTCATGCGAAATTACTTCCACATTTCTACATAGTTGTAGATTGTTCACCAAAGCTACATAGCGTGGGATATGTGGTAACGTAAGGACATAAATATTCATACATTAAGATCATATAAACACTGTGTACAATGTACAAAAGAATCGCATTGAGATTATATAATTTTATTTGTTAGTGTTATTTATTAGTAGTGTTGCATTTTTTGTATACGTAGTTTAAGAATTTATTTAAATCTTAATCGTAAAACGGTGGACTAAATGTTACAGATGCAACAAACGACTCATGACAATGATGAACGGTCTCAGCTGGCCCTGTCCAATATATATTGTGCACAATGCATTCTTTCATTATTAAATATTAATTTAAGATGTATTATTTAAAACAAGGAGTTGTAGAATAATTGCAATACTATTTATATAATGTATTTTTATTCTACGATGACGATTTTCCATTACTTGCTATTGAGATTATCAATTTAAGTTCATACATCATCAGTACAGAATGTCTGTACCTACGTAAAATTTCCAATAGTATTACTTTTTCTTGGAAAGCTAATAATGTATCCACAAGAGAACATTGTTTTAGTAAATCATAATAAAGTTTTGTATAGAAAGAAATACCTTGAGTTGATGTAATAGGTATAATATATCGCAAATGTTGAACTAGGACTGAATGCTAAGAAAAATATGTTACATATCTTATTATCCAAAGAGATTCATCCAATTTGGATTTTTAATAAAGGTGATGTGGCTTGAAAATTCAGTTAAATAATTAGGTCACTGAAGTTACTGAAATGAAAACAATAGCGTTGCAGCTTGCAACTGACTCCTTTAAAATGTCGTAACGACAAACTTTAACAAAATGATTAATAGAATAATAATGCAAAAACTATCTTTTCTGCGGATATTACAGCTGGATTGTAGTTCAACTGGTACTAGATAGCGGAGACTTTAAGCTTTCGGATGTGTTCAAACGAAATGACAAAGTCAAATGGCGCTCTTAATAACTCCTTCTAGGAATTAAACTGAGCCTCGTCAGCAAAGTTTGGTACGTCCCAGTTATAATAGGTTCCCTGGAGAATGTCTACAAAGTTAAAGTAATATCTCATTTGTACATGCAGTGTTATAAGCCACACTGTGTTGTAGATCGTAAGTTGTATTAACATAATCCTAAGACGGCGAAGTACCCGTTTTGGTCTACCGACGACAAACTCTGTCACTAGTTGAGTTATATATGGTTCCATACAGTTGGGCTACTTTACTTGATGTTGGCATTATGAACTATAGATTAAATAGAATACACACAAAAAAATGATACTATGGACCCAAAAATACATTTTTTGTAACGTACAGGTAGGTACGTAGTTTTCCAGACGCTACGAGACAACTGATAACGATTAGTCGCGACGGACAATGGCAATCATTATGTATGAGGACTCATAAATTTTTATTGATGTCGTGTTACGTCGCATCACAAAATAAGTAAGGAGGAAAATATGATTAAATTCATATAGTCCCGCATCAATAGCTTCGTATAATACTACGAGTATGACGAAAAAATTATCACTTCGATAGTTTCAACTTTACAGACCACGTTGGTAATACAACTCAGACGCAATGTAGTTAATACCTAATCGTGTAAGTCTCGAACATTTTCGAAGAAGATTTTGAACTAAGCTAGCTCGAAAGTTAGAGATTTAATAAAACTGGCAGCCATTGCCAGTTACGCGGAGCGTTTTGAAATTTTGTAACGTTTTTCTTTATACATATTTTTTTTTGAAAATACAGTCATGCAACTTACACGTCTGATTAAATTTTAAGTCTAATATATTTTTAATTAGAAAAAGAGACTATTTGTTTCATTTTTACGCATAAATGAAGTAAAACATCTTCCATTTTTAGCATATTTACATCTACTGCATTCATGCACATGTTAATAATTTGGAACCAATAAGAAAAGTTCACATATAAAAAAACTTACGTTTTTCACACGCCGAGTCATTTTCAAATATAAAGTCGGAAAATTATATACCTAGATGTACATAAACAAACCTCAAACAGCATAACAAGTGGTGGAATGACGTCATATGCAAAATGACTAGCAGTAGTTGGATGGGAAGAGCAGAAGATCGCTCAGCTCAGTGGCGTGCTATTGGGCAAGCCTATATCCAGCAGTGGATGGAAACAGGTTGATGATGATGATAACAACTTCTTAATGTTACTTCAGTCTGAAAATATTATAGTTATTCTCGTTTCACACATAAAGAGGTTTCACTTCAAAAGAACGGTATCTCTTAATATGGATAATTTGGGTAATTTCAGTATGAAAGATTTGGTTGTCTTATCACCTTTGTTTAGCAATGTAATTCAAACCCATAGGGAATAGGACGGTTGTGACCTATTACAAAGTATCTGCACTATTATTAACGTACACAATGTATTCCAATAGTCATGTTAAACAAACTGATGGGTACCAGCTACTCTGATAATTGGCGGCATTGATTTATCGTTTCTATTCTCGTTTGCAGCATTCTTCACAAATAAACGTGTAAAACAACGACTTGCTACACAGGACACCTAATAGCATCGCAAAGAACCGCCTGCGCTATTGAAACTGCTTTTTAAATGGTAATTCCTTTTGAGGTGAATAGATAATGCTCTCATTTCCCCTGAGAAATAAAGTTTCGAAGTCCTCCATGCTCGCCCAGTGTAATGGCGGTTTAAAATACTAAAAGTCTAAAGCTAAAGTTGTATCTCATTTATAGATGCAATTGAATTGTAAAATTATATAATTATAGTATAAATATAATTATAGTGTCTAATAGAATATTAACAGAAAAACATCATCAACCTATAAAACACCAGTATAAAAATATGTTTTCATTGCTAATGCATTAGCGAATCCCCGTTGACCGATACGTTATCGTGGTTAGTTATAAATCATTATTTTACTTAAATTTCATTCTATCAAAGTAAACTTTGTATCGCCATTCATCACTTTTAAGAGGGTGCCTTAGCCACAACACCACTGTTTATTAATCCTATTCATAAAATATCCACATGTAGATACATATTTATACTTTCTTTCGTCGCTTCTTCTCCATAGCGAGGCATTTTACGAAGCGGTGGTAGCATCAATTTGACGTACAAAAAGTGTTCATAAGAGCCAATTTTGAATAAATGACATTTGAATTTGAATTAATAAGCTCATTAATACCGAGTATCTGAAGTGCCACAAGTTAGTATTTACGTAAATACAGCACGAACATAGGCGCGTATGAAATCGCGCTATGCGATCCTAACCGGCCTGTCCAACGAGAGAATTAAGGACAGAAATCCCGTAGGGGGTGGCATGCGATGCGAATGGACGATGTAATACACTACGACTTTAACTGATTTCATTCTGGATGAAAAGAGACTTCACAAAAATGAGCATAATAATGGGAAAGAAAAGAAAACAACATTGGTAAATAATATGATTATATTCTTAAATCGTAATGGATACAATTGTTAACAAAATTCGGTTTTAACAAAGATCGTTCAGATGGTTACATTGACGTGAGCCAAGTTAATCGTTACAATAACCTTTAAATAAAATATTTTAATATTTGAGAAATTCATGGATAAAATATGTTACACTTTTAAACATTAGATTCATTATAATCACGTGTAATATCAGCTTAGCACAAATATAATAACTTGCTGTCTTTAATATATTTTTAGGTAGGTACAGTCGAACACTGCTTAATGTAAGCACTTGATTAACGTAACTTTATTACACAAAACATATTACTGATATTATTAAATTTGTGCAAAGCCTTTTACAATTAGATTGCATTAAATTATATAACTAGTGAAATAATAAGTAACGTTATAATCTTTAAGATCATTTATTTAAAAATAAATTATTAATTTACACCACTGGTGGCGTCATAGTGAAGCCGCTGCTTGGTATAACATGCTATCGTGTATTTATCAATTATAAGGACTAAATTAAAACTTTTATTGTTCCGAGAGTCAATAGTAATTTTAGCTCGTCTACCGCGTACGCCGCTAGGTCCCAGACTCGCACGTAACTCTACAAATACAGGTGACGAAAGCGCAAGCGTTTCACAGTACGCACCGTTCTCATATATTTACATGTACACCTAGGTACAAGAGACGCTTCCGTGCTGTGGACAATTCCTACGAGAATATCTACATCACTTACAACACCCACACGAACGTTTAATTCCGAAAGCCCATTGATAGATTTCGCGCCCTAAGCACGATTTCGTCTACAGATTGGCGCGTAAACATGTTAGGTTGCCGGTGCTCAGTCGTACACTCGAATAGATATTTATTTAAATCCCGTGTGTTGCCACATACAATAAACCAATTTCAAGATTAATTGATCCAGTGTTCGCATGACCGCATTCGTTGTCTGTGTAAACAATAAAATACAAGATTTTGAGACAAATATAACCGGCCTTGTAAGTTACAGATTTTCTTCTATTTAAAAAGAAATTTAGTAAACTCGCGCTATAATAAAAAAATATTTTAGCTGCGCTAAAATTAAAAATGGATATTTTAACGGCGCCAAAATAAAAAACGTTATTTTACCCCCAGGTAAAATATTTTTTTTAAATTCATTTAGTCGGAAGACCGAATAACGTGTTACATAGTCTCTATATAAGACAATTCAGATAACTACTATTCTCTATCACGACAATCTGGACGAAGTGAAATTAAACTGCGCGCATATCTGCATTACGCTAGGCAAGTCAATATCATATGCGAGACAATTTGAAATTAGCCGGCCAACAGTTATCGACGCGAATACGTGTAAATGGCTAAAGGACATTCTTTTGCGCGACCATCGTCATAGATAACGGACATTCCTGTGTACATCGACGGTGGAACGGCTAGCTGACATCGTTTTGCGCGACGACCTGGAAGTAGTTAACTGAGAGGATTTTGCGCGGCGATGTGGAAACATCGAACTCCTGGATTCCTTCCGGAGCTATGTCGTCCGCACTGTGATGTTATAGCACGAATTCTGAATCACACGTTTCTCAAATGTGTTTCGCGTATGTTACTCTTTATACGATTTTTGTACGCCCCGCCCACTTGTCATACTTTGCATTAAACGTGGTGCCAGAGATTAGGCTGTCTGGACGAGATCGCTTTATTAGCGATAAGACCGGCTATGAACATTTGACTGCCATTTTATATTGTATTCTATTATTTTTATTCTACATGGATGTTTTTGTCATGTACGATATAAAGCACTTGATTAATTCCCATAAAAAAACCCTTCACATCAATCACCTTGTAAAATGGTTAAATATATTGTTGGAAACCTTATTAAGTCTTGCTATTAGATCCGAGTTTCTCCTGCGACTGTCAATAAAATACTTTATGCAGCGAAGTGAACGAAATTACATACATACGTACTTTCTCTCGTGTGTTTCGAACCAAATAAAATCGATTCGTTTGAACAAAAAACAATTTACCAAAGCTAGTACAACAGTTATCCTGTTAAACGAATCATTTTAAATTAATATTGATTTTTATTGAAATACTTGAAGTTTTTAGTCAAATTGGTCAAATTTATTACAAATACTGTAGCATTAGGTTAATAATGGTTATGTAACACAATACAACCGTAGCACATTACTATGATAACATATTATTTCACGGACATCGTCAGTTATGGAAAATACTACTGTTATATTACCGATCATTTTGTTCTAATTATAAAACTAGAATACTGTGATCTACACAAAGTTTTCCTTTACAAATGTCATAAATAAGAATATCCTATTCGTTCATATATGTAGTATATTCATTGTGACCGTACCGTCACCGCACTTGCATGATGCAAATATATACTCCGCGTCAAATATCTTGGCTGTGCCATATCGTTTTCAATTTAAAGCTTTCACTTGGACCAGTAGTCCTATAAAACAATGACTCGAGCACTTATACGTACAAATAAAAGTGTCGTTTACAGTTCCCCTTGTCAATGTTTAAAATTACCGTGTGTATATTAAAACGAATAAAAATATTCGCGAAAAAAACATTTCAATGTCATATACAACACCGAGTAAAATATCCTGATACCTTAAGTAATTCACGGTGCGTAAATGGGTCGTAACCAAAAAAGTTAAATACGAGATATTTCATCCCACACGACAGTCTTGCCTTAAAAAGATTAGGAATACATAATGTATTTATTGTTCGTCGGCTATTATTACTGCTTATTATATTAATATTAAAATGGTAATGTGTATATTTATTTATAATAAAGCATCAAGTAGCACAGTATGTTAATAGCACTGTTTAAGTTTTACAAAAGTACATAATGTTAAAATGTCTATTACTTAATACAAAAATCATAGAACCTCTATTCATACTGATTGTTTAGTAAGTGAAAATTTAATATCATTCGTTATAAATTCATCTCATGTCTTACACACGTATTTCTATTTCATACATCTTAATACATTAATATTTCGTAGCAATAGTAAATCAAAATCCTACTACAAATTACATACATTTTCAATTTTAATTGAATTGTCAAAATAATAGTTCTACATGTAGAATAAATTTGTTCAGCATGTTAAATTAATTAACGAAATGTATGGTTATAAGTCAAATAAAAAATAAAAACCGTTTATAAATACTACGGCAATAATACTAGAGAAATAAAATCATGACAATATACATTTGTATTAAACTATCTACGTTTCTTGTTAAGACATATATTAGTATTGTTGTTCAATGAATATACATTTTGTATTATACATATTTCGTTGACAGTAATTAGTGGTTTCACTGTGTTTATTATCTATGCATATTTAACTAAGCTTCTAATAGATTTCCATATAAAATACTACACGATTGACCGACGGCTCGCTGACAGATCTCGAGTGCTCATACATTTGCTAAATTTCTTGCTCAACAGTGGGCAACATCCTCATTTAAGTTTTCTTAATACAGGTCTTAATACAGTCGTATAGGATACGAGTTGTGATCGATTGGTAAAATAAATCTGAATCGATGCGTGCACTGTTGCCATAGCATATGATAATGACATGTTGCAACAGCGAGCCGTTGGTCGTCATTAGCTAGAGATGAAGCTGTAGCCGTGGGTGGATCTGGAGCGCCCGGGTCTGGGTCGCTAGACCGGCGGTATGGTCCAGAGGACAGCGGTCTTGTCGGCCGAGGTGGAGAGGAACGAGAAGTCGTCAGGATGCCATCTAGCTGAGATCACCTTATCCGGGTGACGCGCGACGAGCACGCTGGGCAGCGCACACGTTAGGTCTCCTGCGAACAACATTCTAGACTGATACATTTGAGCATGATATAGGTCACATTTTTATCTTAAGAATATGAAAGCATCTTGGTTTGGATAAGAAGTATTGATGTACAAAAATTATGAAAGTAGCTGCAATAAAAGGGTCATTGGCGGTATTAGAGATGAATATAGAAGAGGCATGGCAGATCTGTAAGGATACAAATATATAGCACTGAGTGCTCTCTGCTGAAGATCGAGCTCAGTGGCGTGCTCTTGAAGAGGACTATGTTTAGCAGTGGACGGGAGTAGGACGATAAGAAAGACGCTGATATTTCTCTCCCTTCTATATGATATGTACGTGTATATGCACTGACCTTGTAAATCGGTGAGCACGACGCGGCCGTCGTAGCCGGCGGTGAGGAGGTAGTAGGCGCCGGGCGAGAAGCGCACGCTGCGCACGTCGCCCGAGTGCGGCGTGAAGCGCTGCAGCGCACGCGAGCCGCGCACGTCATGCAGCGCGCACGAGCCGTCGTCGTGCCCGCACACCAGCAACCGCCCGCTCGGGTCCACCGCCAGCGACGCCACTGCTGACCCCTGCTCAGAACAACACACAACACTTTAAAAAAAATCATAATAATATTACCATCATGTCTGTATACCCCGATGAGTTATGCAAAATAGCATAATACATTCACACGATTAACCTGCGCTGTTATAAGTACCACCGTGGTACACAAGCTAAGTCTATTTCATACGGCGGATACAAATTCAGACCACGACCCACAAATAAAAATTTCTAGTTAGAAATACACGATCCGGAAATCGAATCCGAAACCTCTCAATCGGCAGTCGCGCTTGCAACTTGCAACTCGACTAGCGAGGCAACATAAAGAACATCTACGAATATAAATGAAATGATGTTATTGTTATCTTAAATTACATACAATTTATCGCGCCTCACATTAAATTATTACAGCTAACTCAACTGATTATATTTCACCCCATCACTATAGAAACACAATTAGTACCGACATAAAATAAAAACAACATGATTAGTCGAAGATGAAAATTTGAAAATATACAAAGAAAAACAAAGCAATCATAATTTGATATAGTCTATCGAGTTAATTTGAAATAAACAACAGACCATTCTAATAAAACAAGCGTCTATATAAATATAATAAATCGTACAAGCAAGCTCACACCTCGCTCGCTGATATTAAAAGTGCTGACTGTGCAGTTCATAGGTCAATGTACAGAACAAGTGAAATGTACGCTCACTTTGGTAAGTTATTTAATAAAAAACAGGTTAATTTGCAAAAGGTTAACCTGCGAAACGGAATTTACTATAAAATACTGTTTAATTAATTTTACAATATATCATGCTACCTCTATTTATTGACTGCCTCGTTGGTCAGGTAGTTGCAAGCGCAACTACCGATCGGTATCCTGGGTACAAATTCCGGGTCGGGTACTATAGGATTTTTCTAATTTAGAATTTCTTGTAGTGGTTCGGAGTCTGGTCCTATGCCCGGTGGATGGCATTAAGCTCATGCATACATGGAATTGATATTCCATGGGACTGAAACGTAACTGATGAAACGTGTCCTCTGCCTGCCTCTTCTTACTTTTTTATATTCATGAACACGCCATCACACTATATGTAACACATGATGACATTGTCTAAGGTTCGAAACAATACTCAAACAAAATTAGAAGTCCTATTTGAGTCGGAACCTATAGTCCGGTTATAAATTAATGTCCAGCACCGTCTATCACTGGATATTGGATCGTCAGCAATAAATTAACCGTAATGAAAGTTTCCTAGGGCAAGTAACGCAGCGCATCCCTCTTCTCGATTCTCGCCTTATTCGTATCTGTAATCGATACTGATTGTAAAACTGTTAATAGGTCGCCATAACTTACCTTGACGGGACCAGTGGGCGCTGATATAACATTGACACAGCCACCGGTGCGCAAGTCCCAGAAGCGGACAGATTTGTCCTGACTGCCGGAGACGAACATCGCACCTCCCCAGTTGTACAAGGAGAGCACGTGGCCGGAGTGACCACTCAGCGCCTGCACGATACAAATGAGCAACATTACAATGGACAAACTCGCGAACTTTCTGAACGTCAAAGGAGCGTATAAACTGGATTGCTTTCAGAGGCAAAGAGCATCGACGATTTGTCAATTTCAATAAAGTGGGAAGGGCAAGATCGACGGGCATGATAGAGCACTGTAACCACCCTACTTTGACCCAGTTCTGTGAGGCTAATATGTGTAATAAGTCTCAGTCTTATTAATCTCGCTCGACTCTTTTGCGAGAGAGTCCGACCGTAACAAATACACCGGGTGCAATAATTTTAGCACAACATCTGTATTAATGGAGCGTCGAGTGACGCGCGGCGTTTTACCAGTACACCATCTGCTTTGGCGCTATTCTAGCAGGCAGTTACAAAATAATTAGGAAATAATCATTGCTGTTTATATGGGCAAGTCATCATGTACAGTCCGGGGGCTGCTAAACCATGCTTTGGCTTGTACATGACTACTTTCGTATAGATGATATGTCATATACCGTTGTTCGTATGTCATATGTATAGAGCATTGTATTAAATATAGACAAAACGACGAACAATGTTACGTAACGCCTCAATCTCACACGAGCGTGTCTCATCTGGCGACCGGGGTTTACTCAGCGTCATTAAACCATACCCTTGTTTGAACTCGTATTAGTTGTCTGCTTGTGCACGACTGATCGTTTCTCACTTACATGACATACCGTAATTCTTTAAAACTAATATAAAAATTCAAAAGAAATTGGTAATGCAAATTTTAAGGCGCCTTTCATAGACAATACACATATGTTTTAGAACGCCAATATTTTAGGCTAATATTTTAGATATAGTAAAAATAATAATATTATGCTTTGTACATACGTTGAACTTTATTAATTACTATATTAGTTATATTTATTATATACCGCTCTTTATATAGGTGTCAAGTTACATTAATCAATTAATACATTAGCTCCTCTGTTCACTCTGGGCAGACTGATGTGATACGAGGTTAAGTGTCACGTATATTTTACCTGGAAAGTCTTTCCCGTGGCACAGTCGGTAACATATATCTTGCAGTCGCCGGCACCCCCGCTAACCAATAAGCTTGTTTTGTTTGACGTGTCCTCGATGAAACACACGTCGCGGACTGTACCGTCGTGCATAGTCAACTCCACCTGATAAAAGTATCATAGAAATTAGCAGACCAAAATAATTATATTAAATAATCGACGATCAACATCGGTAAGAATCGGATAATGATTTCAATATTTCGGTTTTCTTCGATCATTAATTTACATCATTAATTTTTACGCTTTAATTAAATTTATTTTTACCGGTTTAGAACTTCGACAAATTACCAAAATATCAAGAGATGCCCTTTAAAACTATAAAAGTGAGAGCGCTAGTTAAATCATTCCTGTGTTGGTAGAGTAACGACATTCAGTATCACAGTGTACATACTACATATATCTATGTATGTATTATATACTAAACATGATATGAAGAAAACCGTAGTAACTTGTCTCGTAAGACGTTTTGCCGAATTTATCGACTCTCGAGCGTTTATGCCGAATTAATATTCATTTCGAATATAAAATATATGTAAGTATATTTTATAAAACTACTTGAAAACACGCAAACAAAGAATATTTGTTTTTTATACAAGTAATTAGGATAAATTCGATCCAATTTATTTTACTTAGTAGGTAAATCTAAGCATTTTGAAACATAAACGCTCAATTTAGACAAAGGATAATATAAAATGACCATATATTTGGAATTAAAGAAAAAAAGAACACCTTATAAGTTGTACAGCTTGTAGGATTTAAAGAAATATTAATTTTTGTAAAATTTTCTATAAACAAATCAAATCTCTGAAAAAAATGCATATTATTAATAACAAATCTTTACAAGATGCCTGACGTATATCTCCATGGCATGCCCGTAAGAATAAACCCTTGAGGGATTTACGTGAGTGTTCTCTGATGTAAGCAACGACGGGCGAGAGCGGGCAAATTGAACAGCGTATGCAACTTGGGACTTGATACGACCCACGTAACCTATTTATTCTTAAAACTAAGAGAAGAGGACGCGGCATCCTTCAATTCGCTTTCCATCTTCCAAGGATAAATTTGCTTTCTATCTTCCAAGGATAAATTCGCCTTTTATCTTTCAAGGATAAGGGTTAACTATAATATATTAAAACTATTACTATTACGTCCCGGAATAGTTTAAGATTGACACAAATTAACCAATTTTAACATAAATTTTAACTGATACATGCAGGTAGTCTCTATGATGATGGTTTTTCGAAGAATCAATTAGATGAAACGCTAAGAAACAATGTTGATACCTGGACCTTTAGAAGATCTTAGAAGACCTTAGATCTTAGATAGACCTTTAAAAGATCTTTCCACTATTCTGTCATAAACAACATTTTGCCGTGTTATCTTATATAAATAAAGCTATTAATACTACGAACCCAACAAGAGAATCAAGATGCGAAGCATGTTTCAGTTCACGATGTGATCATATCAACAGATGTGAAGACAATTTGAAATTGACATTTTAAATGATTAATACGATTATTGTCGACTCGCTCGCACCCAGTACCGTGTGAGTGAGAAAGATGGTACAATGCAACTGGGTCAACGGCGACATTCATAGCGCGGGTTATTACTGTTGATTTCGCATTTCCAATGATGCGATGCGAACAATCAGTACGATTCTGATGAACTATATGAGATTGTATGTACATATAATTTTATTTCATGAAAAGTCTTATAGGCGATAAACAAGTACTTTCATTAGTATGAAATTCTTAAACTATCGAACAAAACAAGCAACAGTTTTAAATACAATTCGAGTTAAAATCTCTTCGGCAAGCTGGAGTTCACTTTGTGCACGCTCAAGTCAATTTCCTGCGATACGCTTGTCGCTGCGCAACACGATAAACGAAACGCCACACCACCCCACCGTAAATATCCAATCTTTATTCTTTTAGTCTGTGGAATTATTTACATTGATACCTAGCTTAAATTTTAAATTTCTAACGTTTTATTACATAACGAAAAAAAGGAAAAGCTCTGCTCACACACACTTCGAGAGAAAACGTGACAGAAAACAGTTTTGACAATAGAAACCTCGACAAACATTGTTTTGCCTGTTACTAGTTAGATTTTATTATAGCGATTTATTTTCCATCGGTACGGGGGTATACATTACCAAAGTACCGGACGGAGAGCAAACAGCTGGGTAAACAGATACCTTCGACCGTTTACAATGTGCGTATTTATTGGTACATTTCCTCAAATATACATACGTATGTAGTTAACAACAATGAGACATTTCAATAATAACGTTTAATACTAAGTATTTCCTGTTTCAGCGCTGTACACAGCTGTCGTCATTGTATCAATCCGATAGATTGTGATGACGCAAATATTGCCACGCAAAGCAAAAATGCCGGTGAAAAAAAAACATTTAGACAACGGCTGATACAAAAAATAAAAAAGTAAACAACATTAATGAAAATAACTCTTAATATAACCTATTACCATTCGATAATATTTTAGAAATCAGCAGACTCTATATAAATAAATACTGTGCGAATAATCATATAAAAGCAGCAATTAAGCGTGATATCTATAATTTATATCAGAACCATTAAAATTCAAGTGCTCGAGCCACTTCCTCTCGAAGCGTCGCCGCGGAGAAACACTGACTCTCTCACGTAACACAGCCGAGCACCAGTCGCCGTTTCGAGTGCCGCATGATGCAATCACAGTATTAGCATTAAATGAGATCTATCCACGGCTATATTTCAGCGTTAATTATCCGTGTAGCGGTTTTTAAGATATTTTAACGGACTTTACAATAAAAAATGTAATTACTCTTTTCTCGTTTTTCCTCTCAATCGTTGCAACACTACCGAAGGTCGTGTCGGATCTTGTAATCCACAATGCAATAATTTCACAAATTTTAAACATTTTCAAAGTCACCGTTGCATTCGATTATTGATTTATAATTGCATTGATTAACACCAGATTTGTATTAGCAATTACATTACTGTAAACACAAGGAGATCACAAAGATTTATTTAACTTTCTTTCAGAAACGCAAGATCAGTAACTTTTTAATAATTTCTGAGATCTAAACATCACAAAGTTATCGATGTACACACTGTTAAAATAACAATGGTATAAAACATACATATGATATATTTAGAAGTTACTAATAATATATTTACATATTAATTGCGCGGTTTAATTTCAGTTTACGTTAATTCCAATAATTACGGCACGCAAATATTATCGCAACATGCATTATCACAATATGGGTTTCGTATCCCCTGAAATTTTGCAATGTCCAGCAATGTTTACCGACGAATTTTAATTGTATACAATATAACAACTAACAAATGATCATAATATTTAGATAATAACATGTACATTTTTCTAGAATTTTCGCGAGAAAACAGAGATGTATCCCGCATAAAGTGTGTAAAAAAAAATTATTATATGTGTCTCAATCAGTACAAATCTTACTAAACAAGTGACAACTGTCCATAACTATAAATGAAGAATCGATGCGATCCTGGAAACCGAGCTGGTGACTGATCACTGTAATTAATAACCGCATCAAAATATTTTAGTTGTTTGCAAAACCAAAACAGACTTCCATGGAACTAACTGTCCGCTAATGAGACAATATATGATGTCACCCTCTGAAGTCATACGTTATTAACAACAACAACTATTCGTCGTTATTTGTAGATATACAATATCATCGAGAATATCGGTGCTATTTGATAAGATATAATTAAATAGTGCCCAATAAACATAGTTAGCTCCAATCTATCACAAAACAACCTTGGCTCAGTTCAGCGGCCCATTTCAGTGAGTTTTATGACCCGATTCATCAATAATTCGAAATAAAATAGAATTGACTTAATCAGACTACAAACAGAAATTTCTACGAAAGAAATGAACGCGCGCACGATTCAAACGCAATGTGATTCTATGTAATGGAAGCCACTATTTATATACCTAACGATTCATTAATTATAGAACGAGATATGAGGTTTTGATTGTAGGTATATAGGCATGTAGGTTCAAAATTGGTTTAGTAACAAAATACATTGATTTGAAGAAAAAACCCGAAGGTTTGCTGATTCATCAAAGAAGTTTCGAACAAAACAATAGCCAACAGAATATGAATATAAATGATGTTAGTTTCATCAAAACAACGACTAATTAAGTAGTATTTTTTTAAAAGTGATCGTGAATTCGTCAACATTTTTCTTCTGAATTCTATAAATCAAAATGACGCCTGTTAATTAAAATCCCAATTGTTATGACACATTTTTGATAATACCAAGAGTTCACAAGTTTCAATAATGTAGGCAAAAAGAAAGAAAAATCAGAAATAGGTTTTTTTACAGATATAAAATCTCCTAATTACAAAAGAAAATATAGAATATCCTGAATACATTTTATATTATTTAACAAAACCGGTAGTCGAATAAAAACCAATCGAGAAAGATCACAACTTTTATAACACGGTGGGTTTCGTCAAATATTCATAAGATTTCGAATGGCATAACAATGGATGTCAAAGTCGTTTTTGGACAGCCAATATTTCGCGCTCAGAAATTTACTCATTGATTTAAAAATAGGTGTGAGTTAAATACACGTATACCTATGTATGTATATGTAAAACGTTGAGATGAATGTAAATTATAATTTGCCTAAAAGTCATATACGAGTAGGTCATCGATTCAGCTGTGTAACACATGATTAGAAATTGTAGCAAAACATTATCTACTTCAATCATTATCATTTTATCTAGATCATGGTTTTATTACATAGTAGCAAAATCTTAGATAAAGACACATCCAAAGCATGAATAAATAAAGACATGGAGCGGTCCAATTTCGTGTTCGTGGATGGTAATACATCTATCTTTATCGACGAGTGTAGCATCACTGTCAAATAAGAATGTAGTTGTATTCAATGTCACGTAGAAACATGTATGGGCAGACTGACAGTGACCTATTACACGTCGCGCAAGAGAACTACGTCCAGTAGAGTATGAAAAATGTTTCACAAACAAACACCTGAGTCAATCGCTGTTGTCTAACCGGCATTTTCTACTTTGAATATTAAAACCATACATGTTTCGTGCACGTTCATAACGAAATACGCAAACGGTGCATATAACTCATTGCAATAACGAACAAGTGTGTACGTGGAAAATTGCAACGCGCAAAGTGATAAAACTTTCGTAATGCCATATCGATTACATAATGTGCGATGAAGAGGAAACAATTATGCGCGAGCGGTGTGATTGAGGACAAAATTATAAAAATTCACATGACTAGATATGGACTACACGACAAGTTTTGTATATTATTATACAATAATTGCTTTAAATAACTCATTGCGTAACCGAAACGATTGTGCAATGTTGTAAATTATAGTATATTATAATATTTAAACAATTATGTTGTCTAATACAATATTTAATGAGCGTCGAACGGAAAAAAAGACATCTAAAAGAGCATATGAATACGTTTTATTCTGAACTTGAATACCTTATGACGTAAGACTTTATGTCATAAAGTATCAGATGTATAAATAAAATATATATCAGATGTATAAATAAAATATAATATATCAGATGTATAAATATATATCGGATGTATAAATAAAATATAAAAAAAATTAATGGTTATAGTAAATACATAGAAGGGAAATAGAAAAGCGAGTTGCAATCCATTATTGAATTAAAAATTTTGATATATGGATTATTATGTATAATTTTTTTTATTTCAAATACAGAATATTAAAGTAAGTAACTAAATACAAAAGACCTTGATATAATTCAAACACTTGTTTCGATTATTCAAAGACTAATAGAAGCTTCGATACTGTAAAACTAACTTACCCACCAATTGAAAAAATATTGTAATTTGAGTAATTCATTTAATTATGATTCGTGTAATTTTTACATTTTAATTATGTTAGATTTACAAATAAATCAAAAAAGTGATAAATAGACCGTTTTAAAATTTTACATATAAAGAACCTTGGCAAGAGGGAGCTAAATATATTAAAAATAAACGAATACAACTTTAAAAATGCCAGCTCGATTGTAATGGCGTTCCCACGATCGATGAAAACTTTAATAATACTGGTGCTATCCAGACAATTTCTTTCCATTTAAATCCACTGAGTTGCCTAACTGCCTGCAATACATCCATCTGAATAGACACATGACAAGTCCTGTTCAACTAAAGCGAATGCTGATTCGTACACAGACACAATCAGTTTCAACTTTCGGGACCAAACTAGAAACAACCCCTTTGCAGTTCAGCTCTATTAGGGTTGGGACATAGTTGCCGTCTACCTACTTCCTATTATTTCTCTTTCTCCATTGTATCGCTCTCATGAGTACCGGTTGACGGGAATTACTCACTTGATGGAACATTATTGGCAACTTACAAAGGCTTTTTTCACGAGTCCCCTTCAATGTTTTAACGGCGAATTACATTTACAATTAGGACACGTTAGAGGTATTGAAGCGCGCGCTTTTTAAAATCTATCACATTTAGCATAAATATGCAAACGCGCGTTTTTTCAGAAGCGAGCGCTTCCGGTGTTTCATTTAAATATGAAAAAGCCTACAAGTCCATGGAATGGCACGCGCATACCCAGCCTAATCTACTTTTGTATCGTCGCGTAAAAAAAAAAATGACATGACTCAGACTGAGCTTTGAGTAACATTATGATCAGTTGGACAACATTATTTGTGATATATGAAGATCTGTTGTTATTTTATTATCTGAATTTGTTACTGAAGATCAACGAAAGAAAATTCGTTGACAACGTATTTAAGAATTTTGGAACAAAGGTTAATGTCGTAAACTGAAATATGAGCCTAGAAACAGATTCATTGAACATATTTGTCGACTTCAGATTCTACAAGAAAAGAAGACTCATTTATTCATTCTTTCATTTTCATTCAGTTGTCACGGGTGATATCGCACGTGTGCGTGTGTGTGGACAGAATGAAACGAATAGAAAGGAGGTCGTTCAGTATTGTTTTCTGTAATATAAAAGGGAACGTACCTCCTGTCCCTCCAGCTTGCACGCGTGGCTGTTGAAACGCATCAGCTTCACAGTTTTGTCGTTGGAGCCGGTGGCGAGCAGGTCGCCCGCGGGACTCCATGCGAGACAGTAGATGCTGCCCTTGTGATGTTTCGTTCGTTTCAGCAGCACCGTGGGCGCCAATGGTGCAATATTGTCCCTGTACAAAAGCTCATTATTAAAGTAAACCGTTGAGAAAAACTACCTGACTGCCTCGTTGGTCGAGTGGTAGTAGCAAGCGCGACTGCCGGTCGGGAGGTCCTGTGTTCAAATCCCGGGTCGAATTGTATTGGATTTTACTCATTTATAATTTCTAGTAGTAACTCAGAGTCTGGATCTATGCCCGGAATATGGCAATAAGCTCACCATCTATTCCATGTAAACATAACCGGTGAATCGTGAGAGTGTACTACACTCCTCTGCCTACCTCTTCGTCGATTACAGGAATAATGATACGTTT
Source organism: Microceris miodesmiata (assembly GCA_018245735.1). Classification (NCBI taxonomy): domain Eukaryota; kingdom Metazoa; phylum Arthropoda; class Insecta; order Lepidoptera; family Hesperiidae; genus Microceris; species Microceris miodesmiata. Next base: position 20,975 of record DWEC01000094.1, read on the forward strand.
TGAAAAAAAAACATTTAATTGAGAAGAACTGTGATTTGTGTCAAGTTCAGGTATGTTGTAATTTTTTAAAAGCTTTTCAAATTATCCTCAATTTATCCTTGTGTACGTAGCATTATTGTAATAAAGCTTTCTTTGTTTTATAATGTAATTTGTTCTCGAAATATGTAGACAAAAACGTAAGTGTCAGTACGAGCTGAAACTCAACCGAAAAATATAATGTAAATATATTGTAAAAAGAAGACGACGCAAGTTAATTTGTTTAATACTAAATCGAATTATTTGCCTCTATTATTATTATGCAGATTTTACTTTTTATTAAAATGCAGATTCAAAAAATATGACAATATTCACATAGAATATGACTTTGGGTTGATATTAAATAGACCACACTAGATAAGTGCGGATAATATGAAAAACATGAAGTTCATACATTCTTCTCAACCCTCAGTCGGTGACATTCACCCCAAACATCGCGTTATAAGCGGATAACACGAATAGACATTAATAATTATGATCGTGCATACACTTTACAGCAATCGAAACAGATTGCGATGTTGTAGGAGCATTTCGTATGTTCAAAACACGAGAAATCTATAAGCATTACCTAACATTCGCATTTAACATTTTTCTCGAAGGTAAACAGGCTCCGTTCACCGCGGTATGCAATACAATATAATATAATACGATATGTAATGACGACTCATTTTTATGGCAGCGAATGTAAGTACGCTGATATAAAGCATTATTATGTAATGTAACTTCGTAACTTCACGCCTGTAATCCACGAAGAGGTAGACAGAGGAATGCAGAACACTCATTATTATGTAAAGTGTTATTGGAATATGGACAGATATCCATCCTTTGAACTAAAATTGTGCATTAGTGCGAGTAGACGGCACGTGGCTCGATTTCATAACCATTATAGAAAATATAAAATTTGCAAAAAACTTAAAGCTGACTTTTACTTTTAAAAATCTTGCGGTACGAGGAGGACAAATTATTTTACAGCATTTTAAAAGTACTAAATTTTGATTTTTAAATAATTTAACCGTTTCAATGTATTTTAAACATACGCGTATGAATAATAAAAACATATGGAGAAAGTGCGTAGATGAATGTTTTACATTGGAAACGTTTAAGGATTCCAGGAATCGTGGAAATCTACGATATTTTGTCAATGGCATAGTTGACGCGAGCCAGCTTAAGTTTAATCCTCTGTAACCTGTAATCATTATTATCTGTTACTGCCCACTATCGATTACGGACAGGTGATGTGATGTTTGATCGGACCACTAAATTAGAACCTATCTTGCGTAACTTATATGGGCCGTATTAGTTACCTCTGCGGATCATAACAATAAAATTTCAG
>DWEC01000095.1:0-22315 GCA_018245735.1 Microceris miodesmiata
AGAGCTGCGCGCCATGGATTTGAACCCGGCACCCCCGGAATGAGGGGCTGAATTCTTAATCACTAGGCTATCACTGCTCACCTTTAAGTACTAGTTTTAAGTACTAGTACTGGCTTTAAGTACTAGTTTTTTATTCATCAGCATATCTGTATCTCTCATATCTTTAGATAGAACAGCTCAATACTAGTTACTGAAAGGAGTAGTTACGATTTTTACGGTAATACTTATAACACACATTCGAGTTCATATTGAACTATAGTCGATACTAACACCAACACATAGAAGAGTTGCAAATATACGAAGAAGAGATTATTGGCAAATGCTGATAAAATAATGCCGTTGATAGCGTCATTGAAGACCTGGATCAAGTAGGTAGCTCTGCAATAGTCTTCGCGTATTGACTTCCAGAAGGTAGCTGGTAGCAACTAAAACACGAAAATGATGATAACGAATATAAAAGAAAAATATAGTAGCCCTGAATGGCATTACTAAGTAACTAACGTTGAAGATATGGTAAATAAAGGTCTTTTTTTATTTCATGAGCAGCAGGTACAAAAAAATAACAAATTTCAATAGAATTTGACTTTCCCGTTGAAATGAAAACAAAAAAGAATCACTGCTTTAAGGATCAAAAAAAATAGGAAAAAAACCAGGGTAAAATGTACATCCCGACTTTTAGTGTAAAAAGAAAAGCACGCTTGGCCTCAGCGAACTAGTTTTTCCGGCTCTCCATTTAACTAATAGTATTTTTAGATCATTACAATTAGTATGATACTTCGAAACAGTCGTTAAAATATCCAATATATTCCGTACTGAATACAGGCATAAACAAATACAGGCAGTTTGCGTTTTATGTTCTGTAAATAGCGATCTCAAATTGAAAAAGTATTGGCTAGTTGAATAATTTGTTTTAAAATATTTTTACACGGCTCAAATTAAACATATGAAACCTCGTTTCATAACAGAATAAAAATGGCTTTATATTCATCAATGCTTTTTGTTCATATTTCTATTATTAATTCTTATCAGGGTATTTTATTAAAGTTGTATTTGAAATTATTGCACAATCAAAATCTCAGTTTTATTGTCAGCTGAAAATCAAGTTTGACTCGAACACAATTTGAACTTATCTATTTGAATAAATTATTAACTTATTTATTTATTTGAACTTATTTATTTTGTACAGCTGACTTTTGGGACTCGTATCGAATCACCCAGAAGTTCAGTTCAAGTTCAGATGGCGACCTTACCTGTCCATCAGCTTCTAAGATTTTCATGTTAATCCGTTCCAATATAGACGATAAATACAAACTGATACACATTATGAATAAATTTGGATAACTCCATATCATTATTGAGAAGATGAGCATAATCTGTAATTGAAAAATAATACTATACATTCGACAACTAATTCCCAAACGTTTTAAATCAATTATTTATTTATTTATGACACCTGGTTATTAGTTTATTTACAAAACAAATCTTCAGTCAATTCCATAAAAAATGTGTTGTCAATTAATTGTTACAAAATATTAATAATACAATAGTTAAGATGACATACGTGTAATAAAACACCAAATAGCCAGTGATAAGGTACACCAATCCCGAAAATCCAGGAAAAGTTTCTTGTTATATATATTTCGAATATGTCTCCTTCCACTGAACAGTGGAAGATGTAGCCGAATGTTGTTGTCAACGAAAGTACATATTGCACTGAATATAGAAATACGGAGACGAATCAGATGGAATTTTCCATTCATACTTGACCTGGGTATTGTTCTGCCAAAATCGGTATTCAGAATATATTCTAATGTGAAGAGTGTTGCTGATAAACGTACAAATTTCAAAATTATAGTAGTCATTATTACTATAATACTGTAGGCAATTTGAGATGACGTGGTCTGTAATCCCCAACCCGACTTCCCCAACGTGTAGATTATGGGCAAAAACCCTTTACGGGAGGCATATATCAAGTAGTGGATTTCAAGAGGCTGATGGTAATGATGATGAATATAATCATTATCATCGTTATTATCAACGGATGTCCGTTCATCGTACTGTTAGAAGAGATCAGAGAGTTTGTTTAAAAGAATTTGTAAGGCGTCTCTAAATAAATTTAATACAAGCTTTAGTCTTAAAACGTAAAAAAAAGTAACTAAGAATATCTTAGTAATTTAGAATTTCTGGTGAAACTCAGAGTCTAAATCCGTGCCTGGTGTATGGCAATAGGCTCACCGCCTATTCCATGGGTACCACACATTGTGTACCACACTCCTCTGCTTACCCATTCGGAGTTTATAGGCGTGATGTTACGTTTTTTTTTTCGAAATACGATGCCCATGAACTTGCGGAAAAATATCGTATCATGAGAACAATGAGTATCATTTTCATTTACCTATATGTAGTAATTAGCGTCAAAACAAGTTGGTAGCGAGATTATATTACGGCTAACATCATAATCGCATCACGAAACGTGTTCTTATAAAGTTATTGTTATTCTCATTTTCATGTAGTATCTAGAATGTATGCCTATTTACCATTATACGTAGCAACCACTACATATTTTTAAATATTACAGTACTTTTAAGGCGATGGTCTGCAGATCAATTTTAATAGTTTATACAAGTATAAATCTTTGGATAGGTCTAAGTGTTCTGTGAAATTCCGTTTGATGAGAGAACAACATAAATAATTATTATTATTATCTTAGAACATCTTTTATTAGTTGAGGAAACATTTTTTATTAGTTGAGGAAATAAAAATTATCTATATGTAATATAAAATCTATAACAAAAGTAGGTATTATAAACTGTGAACATTTTTTTATTGAAGTTTTGTTCCACATTGAAAGGAAAAGAGTAGGGGAAAAGTGATTGTTGGCGCTGATGCTTGGGAGGCGGCGAGGAATTTTATCCAGAAAAAATATTTCATTCCTGGATAATAAATTATTATAGCCAAATTGTAAAGCGCCAGACACAATAACGAAGCAACAAGAATATTTTGTAAGCGAAAAGTAAATAATATACATAAACATGAAACGTGGGAGTGTATTACACTCCTCTGCCTAGCCCTTCAGAGATTACAGGCGTGAGTTTACGTTTTTTTAGACATAATTAAAATTTTTGGAATTTATTTATTTATTCTTTAATACAATGCAATGTAATTCATTACTAGTCGAGACCCGCGGCTTCGTGCGAGAAGACATAAAAAAAAATATTGAAGACAAAAATGTTCTTTGATGATCTTTAAAAATGGGTAAAAATTTTAGTTCCTTATACTCTAATAACTTTACATTAAATAAATAAATATTTTTAAGACAACAATCGAAGTATTTAAGGAGAAAAAAGGTGAAATTTATTTTATTGAAATCTGACTAAGTTGATGATGATGATGATCATCATAAAGTAAAAAATATTTCTCGCCTAAATTTATTTCAAATAAGAATTAAAGACAATTTCAGCTGAACAAGTTCAATGCCCGCGTACAAAACCAAAAGATATTAGGAAAGTATGATAGATCAATGAAATGTGTCATCGCCTCCCTTGAATGTAATATAAATATAATAAAGCATTCGGAATGAGAGTAAAGTCAATATTAGTCTAGACGTTTGATAAATAAATCCTCCTAATAAATATAACGGTGGGATGACGATCGGCGAAAGGCTGCAGGCAGATGCTGGATGCGACAAGCCGAGGACAGGGCGCGATGGCGCTCATTGGGGGTGGCCTATGTCCAGCAGTGGACTGAGATAGGCTGATGATGATGATGATGATGATGATGATGAATAAATATAAGCAGTTTTACCATTCCTGCAGGACTGTATTATTTTCTATTATTTTTAAAATGTGTTTGTATGTTCGTTCTAGACTAATGTCATACATAAACAGATCTTTGTGGTGTAGATCTATTTTTTTAATCTATCCGCTGAATTCAAATCACAGTTCGCAATCACCAGTGTTACCAGTTAAAGTGGTACGAATTGGGTATATAGACGCTGACGTCTTTTTGCTGGGCACTAGTTACTTACCTATTAATAAAATATGTTATCAATGGCTGTCAATGTATATGTCGACGCAAAAGCGTAGACGTACCTATGCTTATTAAAAATATTATTAACTCGTAATTGTTTCCATTATTAGTTTAATTCAATAATGTTATTTGACTTCGATTATTTATAAACAAACACGCGTTTTGGTAACTCGATTTAATGTAATGATACATCATGAATTCCAACATTTAAAAATCAACTTTTGTTATCTGTTCGCCTTCGTTGACAAGCACGCAACAAGATGGCACGGTAGTAAATTGAAGTCGTGGTTTTTTGAATGTGGATTTTAAAAACTAATTATTAAATAATCGTTTATAAAATGATTTCCTACTTTTAAAATTCATTCAAAATCAATTTATGAATCATCAAATGTAAAAGAAATTTATTTAGAAAGATAACGTTGAAATCGTGTTAATTTCGTTATGGCGGGAAAATTATGATCGAAAAAAATAAATTAAGAGTTATCGTTGAGACGGTATTTTTACTGAACTTAAAGCAAAACATAATATATCAAACTGTGTCAGCGTGTGTAATCGGGTGACTCAAATAGCGGCTTATAGCGTTATATAGCGGCTTATATAGTCTGGTATAGCGGATTACATAACAGCTGTAAAATAACCGTTTCGTTCTCTGCGAAAATATTACACGAGGGAATTAAGTTTGACGCGTACCAAACATATTTAGAACATTCTCCCTTGTGATATTAATACCTACTTACTGATTCTAATTATTCGAGTACGAATAATTTCAAGTTACAGAAAATAAATTTCTTCAGATCATAGTGCGACTTAGTCATATAAAATTTAATGTTTTTATATGACAAAATTATGTAATTCAGAGGCGAACGAGGGAGGGGGGTGAGGTGTGCTATGTTGGGCATGGAAACAAATTGTTTTGCACTAATTATTAAAGTTAAAAGTAGGTACTTACCTATAACAAAAATATAATAAATGATCGATGCGGTATTACACTTTAGTTTAATATTCGGATCAATATATTCAACTAACTGTAAGTCTGCGTCACATAGATGCTTGACCAGCGAGGACCATCGCTTACCCAGCTTCATAAAAAGACAATATGTGACAAATGTTGCCAGGTAAAAACTGAAGTCAGCTGCGAGAAAACGGAAATTTTTAATAAAACAATCTCGTACTAAATGTCAGCAGATCCACCATTCCTCCCTTAAATTCAACACTAACTGCCACTAATAGTCTTAGCCCTATAGTCATGTTTGAGATTGCTTTAAGCAGTCGGTAGTAACCAATTGTGTCTGCTGCCTTTTCATTCACCGCTTTTTTGTAACGAAAAATAATACGTTATTTCGAAACAATTATCAATTTCTTAGCTATTAGTACCTAAAATTCGTTTATGTCGTTACGAGTATCAAAGAGATGGTCCTTTTGGCAGCAGTACATTATTTCCGCTTTAATAATTAACTGTCCTTTTCAGTTGACCTACTTACTTCCAATAAATTATATTAAATGTACTGAAACATCAAAAGACCATATTCAATTTTAAATATAACGGTAATTCTGAGATTTTGTTATGGTGCTCTGTTAAAATAGCTGAATTGATTTTATAGAAATTTTGACGAGCGCAAATCGTAGAAAACGACAAGATTGACTTTGAACAATTTGTATTGGAATCCTTGAAATGAAGCACGCCGGCTTTAAGCTCGCACACATTATGAAATATTACACAAAAATCGAATGTGTGTAAGCTTCTTAACGATATTTTTAGTTCACCTTTGTAGCAAACTTGCCACAATTGTGAACACTGTAGCAACTTGTAGCAACGTTGTAAAACTGCACAACATATTTCAAATAGACAAACTTATAAACTCAAAGTTGTGTGTCCAGATTCAAGCCCCATACTGGTAAAACGGAAAGATAAAATCAATACCACCGCACTGTCATTGCTGTAGCATAAGAATTGTTTTACTCACCAATCTTAAATAGGAATAATTTTTCCTTCAATAGTTCATACCCACAGAGGACTGCTCCAATACCTTGTATGAGGCACATTAACGAACTATGAAAAAAACGCCACGAGAAATATTGCGATCTGTAAGAAACAAAATAAAGTATTTTATCATTGAAGTATACAGGTATTAAAAGTATTGGGGTATGGTTTTATGAAACTGATAACCGTGGTTGTGTTTATCGTTCTACGTGTGTACAAAAGGAGATTATATGCAGGAGGAGTAAAAGAAATCCCTATTTGTGTGTATATGTGTGTGTACGTACACACGCTTGCTACTTTTCACCCAAAACAATAATGTCTCAGATAATGAGATTAGGGGTTGCAGAAGAGCACACCTGTTCCTGTCGCTACCTGGAGCTGGTAATAAAATTCATCAGGTATGTAGTGTTTTATGTATGAGTAAAAAACTAAAGAATCAACCTCGCAATTCATTTTCACTATTTAACTATATAAAGATTGTCAAAGAATATTTTTCTAATTCACTACTAGTATAAAAGACAAAGCATTCCTATACATTACTTAGTAGTATCAAATTGTTAATGCTTACCTCAACTTAGTAACGTTATTTTCATGTTCGTCTTTTACTGCGTGAAAACCCAAGAATCGACCTATCACCAGAACCATTTTCATGGCATGCTTAAAGGCCACGTACTCAGTTCGGTAATTATGGCAAAGTTTGCTTACATTCTTCACATCTGTAAAAAAATGTCTTATTTAACCACATGACACAATAAAATTAAGAATAAAATTGTATGAAGCAATTGTAATTTAAGTGAAATTCTTGAATTTAAATTCGGGTTTACTTCCAAAATTGCTGTACTTACGCAGTATTTGCAAAAGAATGAAATTAAAGGTTTTGCTGCTAGATATATAACATATATATTTATACCTTTTGCAAAAAAAGGTGTTCGTTTTTATTGCTGCGACAGGTTGTTCATTCGAAGACTTTGGATTCTGGAAACTGGGAAAGTATACACTGTATATGTTTATTGATCATACATATTACATGTCACCGATAATCTTGTAAAATTTAAGGACTAGTAATTAGCAAATATTACTATTATGAAACTATTGTAAACGTAACATCACGCCTCTAATCTCCAAAGGCGTAGGCAGAGTAGTGTGGTACACTAGCACGTTTCACCAGTTACGTTTACGGAATAGGTGGTGAGCCGTGAGCCTATTACCATACATTGGGTACAGCTGTATCCAGGCTCCGATTCATTAGAAACTGTAAATTAGACGTAACATCACGCCGGCAATCCCCGAAGGGGTAGGCACAGGAGTGTGGTAAACCCCCACGTTTCACCAGTTACATTTAAGTTCCACAATGGAATACGTGATGAGCCTATTGCCTTACACCGGACATACATACAGACTCCGAGTCACTACTAGAAATTCTAAATTAGAAAAATCCAATAGTACCCGACCCGGGATTTGAAGCCAGGACCTTCCGATCGTCAGTCACGTTTGCAACCACTCGACCAATGAGGCAGTTAATCTATTAATGTGAATCTTAGTAGAATATCTATAAATGAGACTACTGACTATTCAGAAAGCTTTTAGAAAAAGTCAAGAACACTATATTTATATAAATTATTTTATAATTTCATCAGAAACTGTTACTCAGAATCAACATTAACAAACCTAATTACTAATTGACTTACAGATTTATTAACTAGCATTTCACATACCTTTCAGTTAAATTACGACCCTTAAGTGACACTGCACAGAAATTCATAATCTCTAGATCTTTGTAGAGATGAGAATTCGATCGGTCTGAAAAAAAAATATGAGAAACTTTAAAAAAAAATTAGCAATTTAGTGAACTTTGAAGCTTAATATGTAAAAGTAGGCGACAATGTCGGTGATTTGGAAAAAAAAAGCCCATTGAAAAACATTTTTTGTATAATTACTTTTAACTTTCGCTTCTTTGACGTTAATATTAACAGTTCTTATATTTTCCATTTTGTTACATTTACACCAACGAACCGATAGCGAGTCAACTTAAAACTGTAAGACATAGGCCATATGACCATTTACGAGTATATAGATGTCAGGCATCGTTTAATTTATTGTGAATAATTAAATAGCTTGTCGCGTTACTTCAGCCTAACAAATGTTATGAGTTTTCGTTCACCGTGATTTTGTGAACTTACGGTATTTAAAAAACTAATATATTTAATTATGTTTATGTAATAGGTACTTGTTTAATTTTCTTATTTAACACGAATAAATTTCTGTGTTTATTTTACATATCACATTGAAGATCTTGTGTCAGGGTATGTACGTATATAGGTATGTATTTCAGTAGAGATTGATGTGTTTATGGTTCAGTATTTCTGAAGTTCAAGCCATACGTCAATGACACTCAGAGGAATTCATTAATGATTTGAGTAATGATAAACATTGTCTTTTTATCACATTAAGATGATTACTGCATACACGATTTTTATCAATTATGGGCCATCTCGTTCTCAAATAGTTTATACTATTTGAGTATACTAAAATGAGTACATCTGATTGGTACTTAGATCGACACGAAATTGGCATGAACCTAGTGCAGGAGAAAAGAAGAATTATAATAAAAATAGGTATTAAAATATAGTGTACATATTTATTTTAAACAAAATCTAAATGGTTTTTTTTATACAAGAAAACCCCCTGATATACACGGTTAATCTGGTTATCCATTTTTACTGCAGTTCATTGTCATTAACGAACCTTTTTAAAATGGATTAAATACGAACCAAACGCAATCAGCGAATTAAAAGCTCTTAAATTTTCCAAATTCACCTCATGGGACTTCACGTAAGTTGAAAAGATTTATTTTACAGAGAATCTAAGAAGTCCTTTAAGACTGAAATCACATTGGTTCAACCGCAAATAAAACTTTTCACTTGGCTATAAAATACAACGCTACATAAAAAAACGATGTCAAGCAATGCTGAAGAATGTCAAAACAGCGGTAACAAATATTGATTTAACAACAACTTGAGAATCCAACATATTTAGATAATCTTGTTTGGGTAACCCGGGCATCGTGACCATATACGTTATTTACATTCCTTCGATGTCATCGATTTCTTTCAACAAATCTGAAATATAACCTCGACGTAAATACGTAATTTTTCACTACAACCGAGCAAACGACCTAGTCTGGTCGTGATTTACTTAAACACAAGTTTCTTTCTGCTCTCTTTCCTCTTCAGAACTAAGCACTTCTTTTTAAATTACGTGTTTCATTTTTTTTTCTACGGAAGCAGGTCATTCGGCTGAGATTTTCCCTTGACCCTGCTTTTTGTAACATTTCTCGCTTGTTTTACATTATACCTTGCTTTTTTAAGTTGACATTTTAATCCAATCATTGAAAATGGTTAAACTGATAACAGTGAGGTCATCGCCTTTAGAATCGAAGCTTAGCTTGATGAAACGAAAAGGAGGCTTGCATGAGTCACTTCGATGGATTCTTTTATTTGCACGAGCTATGGGTTTGCTTCCTTTATGTGGTCTTTTGAATCCGTTGAGTCTTGATCTAAGGTGTGTATTTCTTTTGTCTTAAATAAATGTTATTTTCTAGTCTTATGTTATGAAAATTTATTTGACTGTTCGGACTATAAAGTTTTTTAACTTCACAAGAGACTATGTTCATAAGAAGACTGAAATGATAGATTTTAGTCTACTTATGAACTGATAATGTTAATAGTTTTATGACTATAACAGTTTTGTAGAGATCGTATTATGTAACAAATACACTGGTTACGTTATGTAATTTTAGTGAAAAATGTATATGTAACATTGTTTTGCGGTGTCTATAATTCTTTTCAGGTTTACCCTTCGCAGTCCCTACACCATATACTACATTGTCAGCGTATGTGGGCAAATTTTGCTGTTCATTCTAAATCTTCTTTGGATTGCTGAAAATGGTATTTCTTTTACTAATCTAAGTAAGTAATACAATTTTATGTAAAACTTATCCTTTATTTTTCAGTCATAAAGTCTGAAGAGTGGTTTCGTCACATCAATTTACTATAAATTGATTAAGACATTGATTTTTACTTTATAAAATAAGAACCAAAATGCTTTAGACAAATACAAACCAATAAGTCTTATTTGTTCTACAGCATTTATATAACCGCAGTTCCCAAATGGTACTTTGAAACTTTGAACGGAACTGAATTGCGCGATCGCAACGTGCAGAAGTTGCGATCGCGCAATTATGCAAATTTATTTGATCGATTTTTTTACATTTTTTTGGAATTATGAGCCGTAAATGATAATTGTATGGATCATCAACATCATCATCAGCCGACCCGACGTTAGTTCATTCCTGATGACTGCTGACTGATAGTGCGCACAGAAGTCGATCTTATGTATATGACCTTGATTTAATAAATAGTAATAAAACCATCATTTTAATTTATGTTTCTTAATGGATATATCATTTCAATTGAATTGGTTTAATTCTTCAACAGATATTTATGTCCTCAGTTCCAGAAAATTACTTTTGCATTCTACCGGAATATTGACTACAAAGAAATATAAATGATACAAATAAAGTAATGTTTCATTGTCGAAAATTGAGCCTTAACTAGATGTCCACTGCTGGACATAGGTCGCCCGTAATCGCCGCCACTCCTTGACTACAAGGCTTACTTGGGAAAATTCATCTTTGAAAACTCTAACTTTTATGTTCCAGCTGATGCACTCTTTCATTCATCAAGTTTGCTCTCTCTATTGATATTAGCTAACTTGGGGCGTTCGTGGCCTAAAGTAGTAATGGAAGTAGAAGCCATAGAATACAAGCTGCCACCGTTCACGAGAGATCTCTCCTTGTCTTGTAACATCACTATGGCTTGCATAATGCTTGCTGCTTTAGGTAACAAAACATATTTCGCTTGATTTCAATCAGTTAGATCTCTTCTATTTCTTTTTATATTTATTTTATCTATCATGCATTTATGTTCGATTTCTCGTCTTTTTTACATTTCAGTTGAACATGTACTCTCAGTTTTCTATGGTTTAACTGTAGCTAGAAATTGTGATGCGGATAATGTTGTCAAGGCGTATTTCTTGCACAGCATGCCTTGGATCTTTGATTATACTTCTTATAACTTATGGAAAGCTATCGTGGGACAGGTGTGTATTCAAAGGTGCCCTTAGATGTGAGTTAGAAAAATTAACCTTAAGAGAAATTTTACAAGAATCAAATTTCAATTTATATGTATATCGATTGCGATCAGTCTGGAATAGTATTTAACGACAATTTAGGAGATTTATTCATTTATCAATCTTAGTACCAAAAATGTCCGGCTACTGCCACAATTTACTAGTTTTCATAAAAAAAGAACTATGTATATTTGGATTCCATTGTACATGAAATGTTAAATAACAAAAAGATATATTTGTGTTACAATTTCTTGTAGATAAATATTTTACGAGTCAGTATTAAAGTGTGTTAGCATTCATAAAATTCATTCATAAAGTTATACATAAACCAAGAATTTAAAAAAGGCAAATGTAACAATCAAAAATGTGCTTAAACAAGGCCGCAAAACATTAAATATTTTAATAATTTTCTAAAAGGTACCTAAGTATATGAAAATAACCTATCTTTGCAAGGTGTTCAACATACAGTCAACTTTCCTGTGGACTTATTCGGACTTACTTATAATGGTTATAAGTATCTACCTTACAGAACACTTTTCTGTCCATAATCAACTCTTGGGAAAAGCGTGGAAACAGGTATGATGAGTTTCAAAAACCCAAATTATAATAATACTAATAATTATAATAGTAACCCAATTCTCAGAGATGATATCCATGAACAGAAGGAGTAGTCGGTAAAAATAGCAAAAAGTAATTCAAAATTGATTAGAGTACCATCAAATACTTGGAAGTTTTTTTAAGGTTGGTAAGGTCTTTAAGGTCGCCGCACACGACTCATGGTCGACGCTTTCAACTAGCCAGCGAACAACATTTTTTTCTGACACTTTTATCATTCCACTATTTAACATAGTCTGCAATGTTTGCCAAGTATGGCTAGGCACACTTCAGACGCCTTGGAAAACATTTTTTGAAGAATTCTAAGGTTTTAGGTTTTGTCACGATGTTTTCGTTCAGCGTTATAGCAAGTAATATTTAACGTTGTAACCTTACTGTTTGTTATAACTTATACACTTACTGTTTGTTATATACTTAACTTATACACTTCAATTTTTTTCGTACCGTTCACAATGGCGTCAAAATCCGCTAACTCATTATTTGGAACCATTTAAAAAGTATAAAGTTTGTTGCTGATCATAATGGTTGTGATGATGATAGACAAGATAATGGCAATGCTAATGATGACGATAATTTTATATATGAAGACGGTGATGTTGATGGCATGAGATTCGATAACGAGTAACTATATATAAGAATTAATCTTGAGTGGAGTAATATTCGTCCACAATTATACCAATTAAAATTAAACAGGACAATAAAATTACTGTTGTTTCTTCATATTGGTTTTTGTTTTTTTTTTTTATCAACCCGTTACAATTCCACTGTTGGAATACGGGTCTCCTCTCATATTAAGAGGGTTAAGGCCATAGTTTGCCACCCTGGCCAAGTGCGGGTTGGCAGACTTCACACACCTTAGAAAATATTTATTGGTTATTTATTACTATTTCCTTGTTTTTTTTCCAGCAATTATCTACCTACCGTCAATTTCGCGAGCATCATCTAAACTTGGTGCGTTTAGTGAAACTCATAAATAACCATATAGGAATATACATTCTGACGTCATTTGGAACCAATTCATATTGGATTTGCACGCAGCTGTTCTACAGTTTGAAGTAATCCAAGTTTCTGACTTTCGTTTTCTTATATCTTAAGTGTTTCATTACAGAAATTTTCACATTGTGCTAATGAAGGTAGATTACAAGCATAATATTTTACCGAAACTATTATATTATTGTCACGGCTTCCGCAAGCGAAACCTAATACCTCATTAAAGGCTTGTTAAAATTTACTACAAGTAGCCATCATTTTTTGAAATTGAAATTTTCATGTAATTTTGAGCCGAACATCAAGTATCTTTTTCTATTTTTTCAGCAAAACTCGAAGTGGTCACTATGTGTCATGCCAGCCTCAGCATCGGGATGAGTAATTATAACTAAATATACTAAAATTTAGATACTGGGATGACGATAACACGGGGAGGGCGCGGTGAAGCAGCGGACTGAGCATTATTGATCATAATGACGATGACGTATTTAAAAAGATGATATAAACTTGTGATAACTAAAGTGTCAGTGTGCGATTAGCCTTAGCGGGGGAACAGAATGTTTCCAATGCACTTATTGAACTTTATGTCGAAACTCTTGAAATCGGACTAAAATCACCTTTGAACTTTAAGTTTATGGAAACTATTTTAATCACGGTCTGTTTCAGAACACTCCACGGTATCGAGCACACAATCTACTTCGTGTTCTCCTTCTCTTTTCTGGTGGTTCGAACTCTTCTAGTACTTTTCTTGGCATCTAGAGTTCATACTAATTCAAGCATGTCGTTACTAATGTTATACGACATTCAGGCGAAGAAAACCAATATTGAGGTGAGTAGGGTGAGATGATAGATGAGAGTAGGATGTACTGAGATGACTTTATCAATTTCTTTATTTGTAAAATCAACTTTTATATGCTAAACCTGTATGTACATGCATCACAATTTGTACATACTGTTAGCTATGTAGGAGAATTTAAATTCGAAGAGAAACGTAACATCACGTGTGAATTTTCACAAGAGGCTATACGGGGAATAGTTGTAGGGGGGTTAAGCGATCAGATTTGTGGCCATTTTAACTCAAAAATGTAATACTTTGGGATTTTGCCAAAATTATGTCACATAATTTTATTTTGTCACATATAATAATCATGTGTATGAATACTCACGAAACATTTAGTAGTAAACTAATTTTATTTCTTTACGAAACGAGACTATAAATAAATTAATGTATATATATTTTTAGTGATTAATCTACTTTGTGTACTTTACATTTTAAGAGATTCGTTTCTTTATTATTTGAATGTTCTATTTTTTAATTAAATTGTTTATCTGATAACAGATCGATAGATACATAGACCAAATTACTAAAATGAGAGTAGCTCTTAGTGGGCTGGATTTCTTTTACGTGACCAGGACAATGATATTGACGGCAAGTATGATTATTATTTTAGCAGACTTTATCATCAGCACCATTATGATCATCATCATCATTAACCTGCACCCGTCCATTGCTGCACATAGGCCTCTCTGCTAGTAAATAGCACGCCACAGAGTTCGATCTTCAGTTCTCCGCATCCAACCATTTTTGAATTGCTGAAGTGCTGTTTTAGATAGACGTACTCGCACTATATAAAAATCTATTACTAAAAAAATAAACTAATCATGATATTACAATATTTCCATTGCTAAATATGAATAATCAAATATTTGTTTTTCGCTTACATTTTCATAAACATTCCTTTTCATATTCATAAACCAAATATTTATTTTTCTTCTTATTAAACATTAATTGCATGATTTGATTAAGTCAAGCCAAGGTGTAATTATCTTCACTTTCATAGTGCACTTCGAAAACTTTATGGCGATGACTATATTAGGAAAGAATATTCTGAAGTTTAACAATTAATTTTTTTTTTCTTTTTTTAGCTTGTCGGTACCATTGTTACTTACGAATTGGTTTTATTACAATTCAATAAGTAATGTAAGTAATTCATATGAATAATCCAATATATGAATACAACAATGACACGTATAGAAAAATAAATATGTTCGGAATTTTTTTTGTTTCATTTTTACCCAATTATGACATGTTTTACTCGTAATATTCGGTAGGTATTTTATCATCATGAACCATGACCATTGCAATCATTGCTGACTATCAATCAAGATCTCTCCCTGAAAATACCCCTGAATAACACCAAGAAAAAATCCACATGAAATATTAATGTAATAAAAAACATGCGTTTATTAAGAAAAACTATGTTAAAAATAAATGGATTAAGCGACATTATTTTTCGTGACATGATGACATCCATTTTAAGTATGACTAGTGAACAATGACACGACCACGCGAAATTATAGGGTAAGCCTTAAAGCTGAATTCCAGCGTTTCGTGTCCAGCTCATTGGGCCTGGATTACGGTAACTTATTAGTGCTCGTTAATTCCACTTTCGTCTAGGGATTTTCCAGCCCTTTAATAGGCTCGATAAAGAAAATAGCCATTTATACAACTAACGTACCGATTAGTGGAATGGCTAGGTATAACAGAGATGCCGGCGAGTGGTCATTAAATACTCTCTGTTTCTTTTCTGTGATTTTTTTGAAGACCTTTTTTCTGGTTTCCCAACTATTAACGGGCTTATTTGAGGTCTTTGTTAGGAACTCCTAGTGATCGTAGCAATGTATGTATAGTTATATAACTATATTCATGTGCATACGGTCTAGAGATAAAAGTTCGATGTCCAGAAGTAAGTCTTAATATGAAATAGATTGTGCAAAAGCAAACCGTCCATTCAAAATATTAGAAACAATTTAAAAAGCAGTGTTTAAGAAATTTTCACAAATAAAACATACAAAGGATAGAAATTGAAAGCGACCAACGTAATTAAATCACTTGTTTACCGTCAGAACGAACGTCCAACAAAACTAGCTTTAATCAACTAGCAGGAATGCTTAATCGGAATGATTAGGCGGAATTAAAATGAACAAAAGCCATGTTTAATATTAGATTGAAAGGATTAATTAATTAAAATAAATATTTATCGGTCGTTACTTAAATTGAACGATTTAATTAAATATCCATGGCATGACACACGTCTATATTAATTTACTCGCGACGTGACACCATAGTCCCAATTATCTTATTAATGTCACATTTCCTAAATACTGTCAGGAGTTTATGGCACCTTTTAAATAAAAGCTTTTTCTAAGAACAAATAATTCAGTTTTCAAAAGTACAGGGCTTACGCCTTACCTTGCACCACATGTTTCATCAATTTTTATTGTCCAGTTTATGAAATATGAAAGAAAATACACTAGTAAAGTTTTTATTTTAAGGCGGATTCACAATAATATACTTTTCCCAATTGGTTTCCATAAGCGGTATACTGTATGATGTAATCGTGACGGTTTTTCTGTACTTTGTGAATGTGTTAATAAAACCATTACGTTTTTATACGCCTCTGAAAACCTACAAAGACCTTCTTGGTAAAGTAGAACGAGTGTACATACATAGGCTTTAAGTATATCAACATCATCAGCCTATCTCAGTCCACTGCTGGACATAAACCTTATGAGCTCCATGTGAGCATATATATATATATGGCTATATATATATATATATATATAAATGCTATGATACTGTCGCATTATGAACAATAAAGCCTTCCTGATCAGCCTAAATTTCCTTTGATCACAAAAAAATGTTTATTTTCCCGACGAGGGAGGAGTCCATTAGCCAACAAAAGCAATATAAACTTCCGGAGAACTTTTAAATAGAAAACTTGATTCGTCCATAATGAATTTCATTGGGTTTGAGGTTGAAGTGAAGGAATGCAAGGAATTTCCTGATTAACTATCCGAGTCAATTTTATTATTCAGTTGATGCATGCCAGTTGTTTTTAATACCAACGTTAATCAATTAAGAGTGAACTTTCTAACTTAGTTTAGGTATTTCTTACCAAGATCAAAATGACTTAAGACTGTACGCAGTAGTACGCCCAAAGGACCAGCAAGCCGAAGCCGAAGTCACATCTATCTTAACGTTATTTTATACAACATTAACTGCTACACAATCATAGTATATGAATATCTTTATATGTAATTTTATTTTTAACGAACTGACTGCCTCGTTGGTCGAGTGGTTGCAAGCGCGACTATCGTTCGGAATGTCTTGGGTTCAAATCCCGAGTTGGGTACTATTGGATTTTTCTAATTTAAGACTTCTAGTAGTGACTCGGAGTCTGGAATTGTGCAGTTGTGTGTGCTGGAGTTGTGTGTGTGTATGGCAGTACGCTCACCACCTTTTCCATGGGACTTAAAAGTAACTGGACAAACGTGGGAGTGTACTACACTCATCTGCCTACCCCTTCGGGGATTATAGCCGTGATGTTACATTATTTTTCACTGACTTTACTTACATTATAAGCAATGATTGAAACTGATATCTGGAAGAATAAACTATAATTTGCGTATGACGCATCAACGATAATGTCCTCAATGACATAAAATATCAAATCGTATGTTAAATAAGACAAACATTCTATCGAAACATTGAGTCAGTATTCAAACTAACATGAACAAAATTAAACAAAAGTACATGTAAACACAAAACGCCTTCTGTGATCGAACAATTTCGTGTTCCAACAAATTCAACCAAATATTACCTAAACGTTTATGAAGATAAACATTTGCCCCCGTGGCATGACATAAACAAAATAATCAATCAACTGTCGTAGCCCATTCACTTTGCGTTGGTCTACACGTTCTATAACTTGAAGATTACTGCCTATAAAGCTACACCCCAACCGGCGTTCCAATACTAATTGAAGTGTTGTTTAAATAAAATGGTAATTTCAAGTTGATTTATCGTTTATACGTGTATATAATTAAATTATATGCGGCAAAGTTATATTTTATTTATTATCATTGGCTATGATTTTCTATGGAAAACCTAGCTTTTCAGATTGCTTCTAAGCTTCATTCACGTAAGGACTACGACCGATTCATGAGTTGATATTTAGTGTTCATATCTTGGTAGTGTTATTGAAAAATTATATGGTGATAAAAAACCAGATAAAGTAAGAAAAGACGTGAAAAATAAAGTTCAGGTGTGACTTTACCTTTGCACATATCAATGTAATTATTTTCGACGTTTAAATTTGGGTAAAATATAAAGCCTTCGCGCCAAGTATTCAAATGAAAATCGAGTCGTTGGTAGCAATAAGGGAATTTTCGGTGGCCGTTTAAAATTCATCACTTAATAATTTTGACTGGCGTACAATTGATGCATGTTTTTGAAAAGAAACGGTTAATTTTAATGATTGTCGAAGTCTGAGAATTCATTTCGTCTTTACTTTCTCCATTAAATAGATGAAGAAGATACGGAATTTAAAAAACGAACTTGTCAAAATGAAAAACAAAGGTAATTCGATCAAAATCAAAGATAGACAAGGAGTAACAATGGGTTACGCCCAGCAATTTGGTTTAAAAACGGTTTTTTATGGATCTTTAAGAACGACTCTACTGATGTTTAAAATATTCGGCCTACTTCCAATCGAAGGTTTATTAAACTCTAATAGTGGTCAGACAAGGTAAGAATTTTGTAAAAATTTTGACATTAAAGTAATCTTACGTAACATCACGCCTGTAATCCCCGAAGGGGTAGGCAGAAGAGTGTAGTGTACTCCCACGTTTCATAAGTTAGGTTTAGGTCCCATGGAATAGGAGTTGAGCCTATTACCATACACCTGTCACAGATCCAGTTTCTGATTCACAAGAAAAAAATCTAAATTGGAAAAATCCAATAGTACCCGACTCGGTATTTGAACCCAAGACATCCCGATCGGTAGTCGCGCTTGCAACCACTCGACCAACGAAGAAGTCAAAGTCAGTTAAAAATAAAATTACATATAAAGATATTCATATACTATGTATTATTGTTTTACAGTTAATGTTATATTCAGTGTACCTTCCATTTTTACTTTATCTAGAATATTACATAAATTGACATTGTTTCCAATTCCAGATTCACTTTTAAATCACCGTATACGTTGGTATATCTGACTGGTCTTACTTTACAATGCGCACAATTAGTAATTGCGTACTGGGATCAAATTATCCAAGGGTCCATCCTGAAGTACTCTGGTCGGTATCTAGCCTTTAGTAAACTCATTTAACTGTGTACAAACAAACACACAACACACTCACTCGGGCACACATACGCACACGCGCATTGCACGCACATACATATATGTACAATATATATCGTTCCCAAATCCATACTTAATCATTTATTTCTGCCATTTCATTTACAATTTCTTCGATTTCATAGCTGGGATATTGACCGCATCAACATCTGCTGTTGTATGGATTGCTTCTTTTAGACTATGCGTAAACTGGAGATCAGTTATGAGTGAAATTGAACGTATTGAATTGTTGCTGCCGCCAGTTCGATGTTACAATGTTATTATAAAACGAATCAATTGGTTTGTTGCTATCATATTAATTATTGCTTCATGTGAGTATCTGTTATTACAGTAAAAATATTTATAATATTTGCTGTCACGTTTCGGATTTCAATATTGTAATTTTCTAATACTCTCAAGATTAAATCTTTGACGTCTCAAATTAAAAGAACTATGGTCCTCGTAACATTGTCACTATCATCAGCCTGTCTCAGTCCACTGTTGGAAGTGTCCCTAGAGTAATGAGTCCAACAATTTCCAGTCTTATTCTCTTACCTCACCCATTTCTTATTGTTTCCTTTTACCGGTATTTATTATCGGTAACATAATATGAAAGAATTTTGTATCAGGTCATATTTTGCAAATGTCAAATAAACCTAATTGTTTCATATAAATCCATAGTTGTACCATAAAAATTCCTTTTGTACATTATTGTTAATCTGATGTTTTGTAGTATTTATTAGAATATTTAATATTGCTTTTGATTTTTTACGTTGAATTTTCAGTCGAAAATTTCATATACATTTGGTACATGATATTTATCGTGAAGCATTGTTTTTTACAAGACAATGACTCGGGATGGTATTTAAAGTCATATTTACTCTTCGCTCATAACGCTGCGTATAGTTTTGTTCCCTTCAGCTACACATCTGGAGTTATAATACAGGTACCATATACTCGTATGTATATATATATGTATATCAGATTGTTTAACGCATGATTTCATTTAAAATGTAAACGTCACATCACGCCTGAGACCTCCAAAGGGAGTGTAGTATACCCCTACGTTTCACTTTTACGTTTATGTCTCACCCTAAAATAGGTGATGAGGCTATTGCCATAAATCGAGCACAGATCCCGATTCCGAGCCACTACTAGCAATTTTTATTAGAAAATTTAAGTTAGACAAATCCAAAAGTACCTGACCCAGGATTGAAACCCAGGTCCTCTCGATCAGCAGTCGCACTTGCAACCACTCGACCAACGAGGCAGTAAGAAATATTATTACTTAGGGAACTTCTTTCCGCGAATTCTCCGTCAAACTGTTAATACAGAGGCGACCATACCAATAGGTAAAATGTTTATCACCAATCATTTGTTCTACTTAAAATAAGATTTTATATGTTAATATGTTTATAATAATGATTGCTCATAATAAAGAAGTTGTAAAACTGTTCATTTAAGGCGTCTTCAGATAGTTTCAATTTTGTAACGACTTGTTTGAAATTGCGAGCTTTCACGCGATGAAAATTTTTCATATACATAAATTATATTGCATTTACCGATAGATCTATCATATTTTGATGTGAAGTGAACATCAAAAGTTTATAGTTGTATAAAACTGGATATAGTTTACCATATTAAGCTGAACCGTAAATATATGAAAGAAACTCTATATGAAAGAAATCACAGTAATAGTCCAAGAGTCAAACGTATACATTTATCAGTATTAGTGAGTCCACTGTTGGACCATAGATCTTCCATAATTATCATCACTCCTCCTATACAAGTTCTTAGTTGAGTGTATAATTTAATGTATAACTTTGATAAATGTTTTTACAGATAATTAAGTATCAAACTGCAATTATATGCAACTTGGCTGACATCCTTATAGTCGTCTGCAGTGTTTATCTCTCTGTACGATTCAAGAATTTTTATCGAATTTTGGTCCAAACAATTAAGGTAAGTAGTACAGTTGAGCTTCCTTATTAAAATTTTTCACTGTTAAGGGGGAGTAAGAGGTTCCAACTACCATCTCAGGAGCCTAAGTCAACCTGCACGTGGTGTACTCTGCTATAACAGACGAGGCTCTGAAGACGGGCTAATTGTGGTATAGCGCAGCCTAAATAGGCACGGCTAAATGCCCTGGCCACCGACAGGCAGCAGCGTCGATGGTGCGCAAAAGCTGTGCCTTTCGATCTCGAACCCGCATGCCCGGCGTGGAGATTACGGGCATAAACCCCCTTTGGGGAAGGCCTATGTCCAGCAGTGGACTAGTGGACTGAGATAGGCTGATGGTGATGATGATGATTAAACTTTTTCACTGATAACAGTAACAGTAATTAGTAAATAGCATGTTTATATATGTCAAGGTTTTGTTGACTTCTTTTAATGTAATGTTTAACAGTAATACAAAATAATGAGATTGTAAATGTTATTATGAGAATGTGAAACACCTATCTCTGGTTATGACATAAGTATAAGATGAAATCAGTAAATTTTATAGTCTGAAGAGGTAACGTATCGTTATGTCACTATAACGGCATGGTACGTCTACCAGCCGTTCTACGGTAACTCACTGGTTCGATTTCTGGTTCGCTTGCATAATTGTGTGCGCCATAGTACAAACAGGGGAAGTAACATTACATAAATAAATACTTTTAGGGCTAGATGTAATCATGTAAGTAGGACATAATGTAACATCACGCCTGCATTTCCCTAAAGAGGTAGGGAGATAGCAAGAGGTATTCACACGTTATACCAGCTACTCGTATATTATGAAGTGATTTTCTTAAAATTTTATCCTTTCGAGTTGCTTAACATTGTGTAAACCCATAAACTGCCAACAATGTAGTTACATTTAAAGATAGTTCGTAATCCAACGCAACGTTAGTTTTGCTACTTTTATGAGACACGAACATCCCCTTACGAGACCGCGAATAGCCGCTCTGGAGTTTAACCGTAAAAAAACATGATGTTTAAAAGTATATGGTTCATTCCTTGGTCTAATGGTTACAAGCGCGTCTCCTAATCAAGATATCATTTGATTCAGTTTTCGTGACGGGATAACTAATATTGGGCTTATTTCCTTGTAACTAAAAAAAATTTGTAATAGCATTGAGTCAGAATTTATGCACGGTATACGGCAATATATATATATATATAGCAGACGTGTTCTGGAGTGGAGACCACGATTTGGCAAACGTAGTGTAGGACGCCCTTCAGCTACGTGGAGTAACGATATACTCAAGGTGGCTGGCAATGGTTGGATGCATAGAGCTGGAGATCGATCTCAGTGGCGTGCCATTGGAGAGGCCTATGTCCAGCA
>DWEC01000096.1:0-22276 GCA_018245735.1 Microceris miodesmiata
GGCCGGAATTTACTTTACTAGGAATACAGACAAGGTGATGTTTTATGTCAATCTCTACAACAGGTTTGAATAAGAAAAAACATAAACATGCAATTTTCATGTTTTTTTATTCAACACCATCGATTTGACAAAATCGATAGTGAGGTCACGTTTAACAAATGTTTTCTCTGTTACAAGTGTTACTTGGCAATTTAATGGCTCCAGCGAATATTATAATAGGCTACAAAGTGCCCGACAAACACTAGAGCTAGCTAAACAAGGCACGTACGTTGGAGTACGAAGCGAGCGACAGGTCGTACATTCCGCCCGCTGAGAGAACAAGTGGCTTATTCGCCCGCGCGATGACCAGCAGTAAACGAGCTCTCACACCTGGCACTGATGCTATCCCACGTTCCCAACCGGAGAAATAAACCGCTTCTGCTATGTTCTGACTCTGGAAACAACATTTTTATATTTCACATCAAATATCAATTTCTGAAGGTAAATCGAATTGAAAAAAAATCTGTGAAAGTAAGATCATTAAATTGTAAACCTGTACTGTGAAGTTCGCTGATATAATTATTAAAAAAATTTTTAGAACAGAGCGAGTAAAACACTGAGATAGATACTGATAAACAGCGATATCTTTGTTATAGATAAGATACCCGTAGTTGTGTTCCGTTGTCGGTCACAAAGTTTCAATATATCTTTACCACAGGATTTAGTGCCTGGAAATGAAAATTGTGTAAATTCTATTACAAACCTGAATTTTGATTTCTTCACACCATCTACAAATTATATACAGCACAGACATATTGTAACCCAAGTATAGAAGACTCATCAGACGCTTTGTGTAATTCTCCGTATTCTACAAAAGTAATTATTATTATACGATCACGTCCTAGTCTTGGACAGGTTAGACGAACAACAAGTGCTAGTACTTAATTATTACCTTAACAGCCTTACTTGTACCAGCTTACGAGTATAATTACAGATATGATATGTTCCTTATTTTGTATTATTATTATTTCATCAATATATAACAGTAAGCTGACAATAGAACATTGTGTTTAACGATATTTTATTCTTTTTAAATATCGTTCTCGTTGACCATAGATTCATTCTATTTTTAAAATACCGAACCAGGTGTTTAAGAGAACTCAGTCGGGTATGATAGCATTGAAAGTGGTCAATGGTAATTTGAATTGGAAGGGGGTTTTTTAATATTGGATGTATTTTCTCATTGGTTAAATCATTCAGTTATTGTTTAGATGTGTTTGTTGTACTGCGGCTCGCGCTCCGCCTGCTGTGATAGGCAGTGCGTAAGAAATTTATCTATCCGGGCCTCATGTATTATACATCGTCAACCCTCATTTTCATATATTAACATGTGAATCCTATGTACATACTTACATTTCCCTTCCCTCGTATACAGGTAAAAGCAACTTAAAAAAGCGCTTAGCCAAGGTTTATGCTGAATAACTAATATTTTTTATTAAACTCTAAATCAAGATAAAAATACTGCCCCCCACACTTGAACAGTGTGGCAGTGTTGTCTTAACCTTAATGAAAAAAGACCCATATTCCGACAGTAAAATTAAAAAAGGGATTCTCAAAACTGCATCGACACACCAAATAATCATACATGTTTGATGTAGCTTACCGTCGCCACTTGGTAACCGATAGAGCAGATGAGTGTAGTGCTCACAGCCAACTGCGCCAACATTGGCCCACTTAAGATACCTCTCAGCGCCAAAACATGGCTAGAAATAAATTATTACACGAGATGCTCAAACATTTTTCCAAACATGTTACAGAAAGCAAAGCTTAACGTTTAAGACTAAAAGACTAAGACACTTTTATGGGATAATATTTTTTTTAGTTTTCAATCTTTCAAGCAAAAATAATTTTACTTATATTTTTTCCTTCATACAACAGCCATTGCGGAGTGACATCACGATTAAAGATAAAGCACGATTCTGGAAAGAAACTTATCAACCCAATATAGTATAAACGAGGACCTTTTAATATTTGTGATTGTAAATACTGACGAAACATTTAATATTTGTCATTAATAAGCTTATATAAATTATATTTTTATGGTATAAAACTAGCAACAACTGTCCTAAGCCGCCCGATTATTCTATTGTTAGTGCAATACAGACATTTTTTAGCAAATTTTGCATAAAGACAAAATTGCGTTCAGTATAACTCGACAAAAGAACTAATATGCACTGGGATATTTTTAATGTCGTACCCTGTTTACTCGTCATTCTGTCTTTTTGTCGTAAACTCAAATTGACACGAAAAATAATCATTGGTTATATTCACGTACATATAAATAGGAGTTTTATATTTTTTGTGTACATAAAAATGCTAATCGAATACTTACTTTAAAATTTTTTGATGCTGTTTTATTAGATTATCTAACTTCTTTACATACATTTGCTTGAATTTGTCCGTCGTAAATAAGAGATTATGATTTAAATCTGGAATTTATATAAATTATGTTGACGATTAAAACATTAATAATTTATATTTCATTACATTTTTTTTATATTAACTAATATTATATTATGTGCAACGAGTATTACTTATTAAGCCAAACTCAAAATGTAATATCATTCATTAATAATAATGTGAGTAAATAGGGATAAAATAAAAAAAAATATTAGTCTTGTCTTTAACTATTTTCTTAGAACAATGAATCCCTATTGACATTGTCAATTTTGATGACAAAATTATCATCATCAAAATTATTTACCAATGAGTTACATATATGTTGACAAACGCGTCAGGACATATTGATATCGTTTTAATACGTGACATGACCAGCCACAATAACTCTGCATAACTAGATCGTTGACCATCACGAACTGCCTACACTGAGTGATAACACAATCAAAACGTGTAGGATGGAATATAATGATATTGTCGGTCAGTTTATTAACTTTCAAAAGCAATTGCGTGAGCACTAGGCGGTTATTGTGTTTACATTTTTAAAACGAGCAATTTTCAAATTATTCTAAGATACGCATAATTTTAGAATTTTCAATTTTTACACCAGCTTTAGTATTATTAGAACTATTCATTCTTATACTAGAAATAATTTTATACTAATTTCGGAATCCACCACGCGATTGTTCTCTTAAATGGTAGGTATATCTTTATTTAATATTCACAAATTAAAATTACTATTAGTTATGAAATGTGAAATGACATTTGCAAAAAAATTTAAATATGAAAATTGGCAATAATGAAGTAAACAGGTAGATCATAAACAAACAAAAATATCCGACTTTATGGCCACAAACGAGAACTTAAAATAATATAGTAGGAAGTAGGTAGTATAATTTTATTTTAAATATTATTTTATCATAAACATAGTTATCGTTTTTTTATCCAATTCACGATCTGCATGAAGTAATTTCGTGCCTGCATTTCGTGCCTTACTTGGCGAACATGCTGCAATGCCTTGACGATAAATATTGGTTTTTAAAAATGGCCTAAATTTAAATTTCGCATACCATAAGCAAGTTACCTACCATTACGATATTCGCAACAATCCTGCAATATATTCCTGAAGCAGTCGTTGAGTACGGTGAACTGGCATAGCAAATGCATGATATGTGCCTGCATTATGAGATCGTTGACCATCACAAAATACGCCAGATAAGAAAATACTATTAAAACACTTATGTATGTCAGTACGTAGCGAACTCTCGAGTAATAGTCGAAAGGCAGTCGAATAGCAACCATTAAATTGTAGTCCAAGTCGTCTACCAACGGATAAATGTGCCTGAAAAAGTTTATTTAAAGTATTTTAAACATGTAAGAAAAAATCGGTCAAATTCAAATGCATCTTTCAAAACCTTAAAACAAAACAATTCTATTCATAATTACAATACCTACAAGCTAAACAGAACGGTTATATGTATGTTTACACTACTGCACTTATTTTTGATGTTAGCCAACGGCGGGGTAGACGCAGCTGTGTTCCTATTTGAGAAATGTACTGTGAAGTACACACGACGATAAATATGTACATGCATGTAAATAATATATACGTTCTAATTTAGTCTTTAAAAGAAACAACGTGCCTCCAAAAATTTGAATTTCGAACACACAACTTTATAGGAATACAAATTTGAATATGAAACGGATTAAATAAGCACGTTTGCTACATCTATGCCATGAAACTAGAGCAGTATTTTGATGTCAACGCATGTCGAATTTCATTTCAATAAATTGCAAAACCATCGATCGAACGATCATTCATCATTTTCCATTGTAATCTTACCATTTGGCCTTTTTATTATGTATAATCAATTTGGTAATGGCTTTCCTAATACAATTTACGACCAAAGTTGTAAAGGAAATGATTTATGGCGGTAAAAGCGATGTCTTTATTTGTGAATTATTATTATTGGAAAATAAATTTCGTTTTACTTTGATATATTATTCTTACTTATTGTGCTCTTAATGTAATCTCAATTTGCCACAATAACATTATTTACTATGTTTGATAAATAATTATTCAAATTCAAATTCAAATTCATTTATTCAAAATTGGTTCATAAGAACACTTTTTGTACGTCAAAGTGATGCTACCTGCTATGCTACATGCTATGCTATGCTACATGCTATGCTATGCTACATGCTATTTAGATCAAAATCATAAGACCTAAGTATTCCGGTATATATGGGTATAAATGTATGTACATGTATCTACTTGTATGATTGTTTATAAGTGTGGCATATAATTAACCTTTATATATCAAAGCACAAATGAGCTCTAGACATTCAAGTAGGTACACTTTAGTCACATCTTAAGTTGAAATATTAATCTAACATTTTTTTCTTTATTGCGGTCCAAAATGTAACTTAAGTTGATTTAAAAGCAATTTCATAAAGCGATAATATTTTCACTTACCAGGCCACTAAAGTTCCGGTTCCCAGAAACAGGATCAGCATGAGATACGCCTCATTACGCTTTTGCCAGACATGAAGCAACTTTTTTCTTTCGGGGGTCGACAAGTCGAAGTATGGAGACTCCATAGACGAGGCCAATTCTTTGAAAATAACTTCGTGACTAATCTAAAAAAAATAAACAGTGATAAAAATACTTAAGCTGGGCATGGTCGTCATTTTTAATATCATGGGCATTTTATAATATAAATTCCTATCAATTTTAATAAGAGATATCGTTCCCCTAAACTGTTGTTGCAGGATTAAATAGAGCCGCTCGAGAGTCCATTTTAGATACCTTTGTTTGAGGATCTGGTATTGCCAGTCTTGCGTTAAATTGTTTTAAAACAATGTCAACAATTTTTGTATTTTTTTTATAACAAAACGGAGCACTTGTATCAGTGAGCAACATTAGTAAAATTAATGAATGCCACCGTCCTTTGGAGAATATATCTAATATGTACCTAAATTATGTCTACAATTGTCGTCATCGATGAACAACTATTCTTAAGAATGTTCAAAGATTATTTAAGAACATCCTCGGAGAATTGGTTAACTACGCCGTGAAAAAAAGTTTGTCATAATTCATCTCACCAAATTCTTGTATTTGTATATGGCGCTCAATTGGATGAAGATGATGTTGATACTGTCAAAAATTCCGTCCAAATTATTGGTCATGGTGAAGAAATACCAAAGCTCACAGTTTATTAGTAGAATTATCAGGAATTTTAAAACATTGCTGTATATCAAGTATGGTATAGTATTGTCAGAATCAGAGAAACCTGGAAAAAAAACAATGGAGTGACCGTTATTTTAATTATTAACAAAAGTATCCCAATTGGAAATATAATAGCCGAATATGCTGTGTGACCACAAACATCAGCAACCTTATGAGTGTTAACCATTTTGCTGCTGTCTTCTCTTAAAAAATTAAACTTCGGTAACTAATTCAATACCACATACATGCTTATGCATTTTTTTAACATCTGTCACAACTTGCTAGTAAATATAAGTAGTAC
This sequence comes from Microceris miodesmiata, assembly GCA_018245735.1. Classification (NCBI taxonomy): domain Eukaryota; kingdom Metazoa; phylum Arthropoda; class Insecta; order Lepidoptera; family Hesperiidae; genus Microceris; species Microceris miodesmiata. The sequence goes on from DWEC01000096.1 coordinate 5,967, forward strand.
TTTTCTCATTTGTTCAAAACTTGTTACTAGCGCCTTTGGTTGACGAACAAGGAAAATTCGTAAAACACGTTATAACTAAATTCGTTTGTATAGTTATATGTTAATACACTCACGCGCCATTAATAGCGTAATGGTATGAAAAAACATTTGCAACACATCAAAATGTACAAAGAATGTTACAATCAATGCTTATAGTGTGGTTTGTACATTTAATATTAGTTATACTCGTATCAATCAAATTGCTAACCAAATAAATATATGAATTAGAATACTTGTTGGACATTATTTCTAAACATTTGTTTTATAAAATGTGTATTCAACTAACATAAATATTTCAGTAAATTTCAGTTTCTAGTAAATGTCTTAACATTAATATAATTTTTAATTATTTATATTAGTCTCCTTGGAGTTGAATTCGTATATTGCATTTGTTGACATATTTTAATAATGTCGTGAGTAGTCATTTTAAATAGCTTATTTATTAAAATATTTTGCTAAAACATTTTCATTTTTACTATCACCTTCACCTAATAAATTGGTTATTCTGTATACGGATTCAAAGAAGAGATTTTCGTATTCCCCACTCGATTGCTCAAGAGCTTTTGTGTCAGTTAGCACTTTCCACATACGATGGAGCAGCCCCATCGCTCGGACAACGGCTTTAAATTAAAACCACGAAGTCAACTAATTGCTTTGAATCATCGACAATGTCTTTTGACCCTTTTATAATTTACAGTGAAAGGTCAAATACATCGTTAAGACATCAGCATCACGACACGTTTCCATTGTAAATTTAACAATTAACGTATCGATATTCATTTTGAAATTATTACGAAAACGATTTTTTACATAAGTGTTCTTTGAAATACCGTTAATATTCATATATTTCCCCAAATAGATTTTTTGGAGAAAATCATTTATAAATACATAACTAAAGCTAATTTTCAAGACTATGCTGATAAAAGCCTATCATGTCATATATTTTAAGGCCCTTTTATTTCAAGTGCTTCTATCATTGTCATCACCATCAACAAAATCTTTGTCATCTTCGCCAACGCCTTAAGATTCCGTTGTGGGCATGGTTCCCCTCACAAAATAAGAAGGATTTTTATTAAGGAAACAAAAATGAATTTATTAAATTACGTTAAGGATCGACCTCAAGGCAATTTGTCAAACCGGATACTGTCTAAACTTCCGCTGTTGGGTTACAAATTGTGTTCAATAGATATGAATTGACAATGGTTTTTTGAAATTTTACAGATATTGTGATAGGCAAAGTATTATTTTGTAGATTGGATGTAAGTACTCGTACATTTCTTGATGAAATTCCGCTATAGGGATATGTATTTTAAAAGTGAGTCTTGACTTTTTATACCAAATCGTAATTATAAAAGTATTATCTACCGTAATGTTTGTTTTTGTAATATCATTATAGACATATTAGCGAAATGGAATATTGCAATATATGTAACTCGCATTATACTGACCTATTGACCGAGAGACTTAACGACTCGAATTGGAAGTATTATTATAATACATAAAATAAAATTAGTTTTATGATGAATCAAAAATAATAACAACACGTTCATATAGATAACAAAAGCCTGACCCTCTCCCATGGTGAGACGTATAACATGACTGGTAAACCATGAAAAAGTACTACACTCTTTGTTAACCCCTTTGAGAAAATGTAGGCATGGTGTTAAGATGATTCTCACACGCGCCACACCAGCAGTAACTTGAAAACAAACTTTAACAACTGTAACATGAAACGTTTAATTATTTTCACATTATTGCCTCCAGTTAAAAGACATTAAGGAGTGATCATAATTATTTATGTCTGTACCCTTTACTCATAATTACTCAGAAGCTTTAAGCCTCCTGCTCGTAATTTATGAACTTTACAAAGCCGTTTGTATATTGAATGTTAAAATTTTAAATTTAACAGACAATATGCAATCCTATTAAATTAATCTAAAGTATTAGGTATAACTGTGCATTGCATGTGAATTTTATTTATTTATGTAAATAGAAGACAAAAAATTCCAATTGCAAATTTATAATTCTAATTTATTTATAAATTCAATTAAATTATGACCCAAACTAGTGGGATATCCCGAAAAAGATATATGAGTTAGGTTGGTACGTACTTTAATGAAGTATTGATACTTTTGCTACTATATTTAGACCTTAAATAATGGCTAGAAACCAAGTCAAGCGCAGGACGACGATATAACACGTCTTTAGATTTTGCATAAGTAAAAAAATATTTGCTATGAACACAGATTCATAAATACATATTTGACATATTTTCATCGTAATGTCCCGGAATGCTAAAAATATGGCCGCAAGCCTGTGCACGTTTAACTGGCGCCGTCGGCAGGCTGCGGTATTTTTTTGTTTAATTCTAAATAAACCAATTTATATAAAGTGGATTTCATCTTTATATTCTTTGGTAGGAAAAAAGAAAGACGGATTCTTATCTAAAAGTAATTTTAAATAAGGTATAAAATGTTGTATGATCAATAAAAGGGGAGATGTACAATGAGAAACACGGTAGGTCCGCAAGATTTGACACTTCGTTCTCTCTGCCTATCCCGCAAAGGACCTGGCGTGAAGATGTATGTAATAGGGTCTAAACAGATCCATGAAACTTCAAATCAATCATAAGAAACGAATCTTCTGAATCTTGACTTGAGCAGTTTTAAGCATAGACGTAGGTATTATAACAAAGAATTAAAGAAGACAATTTCAGATCAGATTCAAATTTTCGTTAAAGTAATCATATAAAGACATTAAAACTTATTGTTTTGTGATTCGGTAAAGACTCTAAGTCTGATTTACTCATGCTGCTTTTGATCAGCACTTGTCTTTATGAACCGAAGTAATAATATTTAAACTTATTTCTTTGAAGAACATGAAATTGTGATACAACATTATAACAGAATGTTAACTCTAGTAAAGAAACGTTCTGCAAAATACCAGATGTATCTGTATATGTAGAAACAGGTGAAACGTGGGAGTGTACTACTCTCCTCTGACAAGCCCTTGGGGCGCTACAGGCGCGATATTACGTTTATGTACTAACTTCTACATGATTTCATCGATCCCGCTGTGCTTCTAGAAAACATTAATTTGAGACGGCCTAGAATTAACTCACGCATTAGAATCTCGTTTGATGTTCCTCTCTGTAATCTTTCACAGAGATCGTACTTTCGTAAGTGCGTAAATAATACATTGCTCTGTCGCTCTTTCAAAGCTCATAATAAATATTTCCACAATAGATATTTTTAACCGACCTTTAAGAACATGCCAGTTGAATCCATATCCATATATTCACATTTCATCATTAAAATGAGTTCGATCTCTTGTTTCAAACCTCTTTCTTCGTTTGTTTCTAGTCTGTGTTAATAAAATGTATTTATGGGTTACATTTTTAGTAAAAACCATAGCAGTATTCGCATTACCTTAAAGATTAGTTCTTTTCCAAATTTGTTATAACAATATAAAATATAAATAGAAGTGAATCAATGAAATAGGATATAGTGATCAACACAACAACTTATAGATATCGTGTACCTACTTAGCTACTCAGTTTAATAAAAAAGAATCTCTTTTCGTTAATAAGAAAATATCCATTGAATAGCAAAATGTATCCTAAGGTAATCAACTGTCCGTCAAGGCAAAGAAAGCCATTCATTTCGGCTAAGTAATAAATCGAAAGCCAGTGTACGGTTTCCACTTCAACAACTTCGACCGATAATTAGTTTTCTTTCTTTAAAGTCCACGCCAAGGCCGAGTAATCTTTTCCTGGATCTTTATTTAAAATTAAACATAACAAGGATTTAATGTGTATTCAATGCAGGTATTGAAGAATAGTAAATAGTGGGTTTTCAAGCGTGATTCCGTTTGCAAAATTAAAATTTGTGCATTATTGTACTTGTGTAACTTCATCATCATCATCATCATCAGCCTACTCCCGACCACTGCTGGACATAGGCCTCTCCAATAGCAAGCCACTGAGCTCGATCTTCAGCTGTTCGCATCCAACCACTGCCAGCCACTTTACGTATATCGTCACTCCACCTAGCTAGAGGGCGTCCTACGCTACGTAACTTAGTTTTTCTTAATAGTCCTACTTAGGTGCAATTAAAATTATAGTAGATAAACAAACACTGCCAGTACTTTTTACCCATATTATGATTTATACCTTATATCGAACGCTTCGTTGGTAGAGTGGCAGTGCGACTGCCGATCGGGAGGTGCTGGGTTCAAATCCCTGGTCGGGTACTATTGGCTTTTTCTAATTTAGAATTTTTAGTAGTGATTCGGAGTCTGGATGTGTGCCCGGTGTATGGTAATAGGCGCACCACCTATTCCATAAGACAAAGGTAACAGGTGAAATGTGGGACTATACCACACTCCTCTGCCTGACCCTTCGGGGGATACAGGCGTGTGTTATGTTAGAATTTATACCTCTTTAGGGTAATACATTTTTTTAAACCGTGGACTAACTTAGATATAGTAATAACTTAGATAAGTAGAATTGACGATAAAAGAATACAAAAAGGCATTGAATGGATTACAAAGCATAATTAACTTAAAATTATATTTGCTTGTACACTGTCACATATTTTTTTTACAAACATTTATTATCATTAAGATTTTAAATTGTGTCTATCGCTATAGGTAATGCTCTCTGTGGGCTGGTAAATATTAACGTCAAATACGATGCGCCAGTATCTTTAAACATAGATGGCGTTTAATTATTACACTATTTACTAAATGTGTTTTTTCACTTGTAAGTACATAAAATCGCAATGTATCGTATTAGAGATGTCATGAACTCAAATTTTTACCGAATATTCAGGCATAAAAAAGAATTATTCCGGCATAAAGAATTTAATATGTACACAAACAATACAGATGATTAATTAATGTTTGTTATGTCACATTTCCGTAACGGTGTGCGCGCCATTTTCTCAATTTATCACGTACTAAGCGCGGCAAAAAAGTATAACCAAAAAATATTTTGTTCCATTACACATTTGTAACATGAATGAATAAGGTTGGTTAGGTTTCACAATATGAAGATGTAATTGTACATATTTATTTTATTTCATTAGATAAAATAATTAACGAATTTGGTACAATTACTACAAAAACATAACAATTGTTCAATATCTTCTTCTGTACATCTATATTATTTCAATACAACAGACATTTTTTCAATGTCTATCATTTGTCTTTGTATTTATAAAAGTATATTAACAGTTAGCGATCCTGAATACTCTGACGAACTACCACACAAAGACTTTAATTCTTGACCCCTACACATTTACTTTTATTTCTTTTTACGTCATGAAAGTTTCTTTTAAAAGGAACTATTTGTTTCTTTTTGTTCTGTGTCGACGCCACTTAATCTTTATAGACCATCTGTTCCATAATTGCTTCTAGTAATTACTACAAGGCCCTCATGCTTTTGTTGTGACGCAAGTTTATATTAGACTACTCAACAAAAAGAGATAACTATAATTACAGCTGCGAACGTAAAAACCATAGACAATTTAACCGTCATTTACTGTTACATCGTACCAATGTCGAGATATTTATACAGATTCCACGAATAGAATAAATATTTATATTTATCGTTGTCATTTTGAAACGGAGCAACCGTCCCATGCATCTGTTTCTGAATGTAGATAGGATTAGGCAGTTATTTAAGATAAAACCGTCTGTAGATGCTGATATAGATGTAGCATGTGCGGGAAATGTCTGCTTTAAAACCAAATGTTTCTTGATAATCTATATATTAATACGTGAAAAAAATCGTCGCGCCCATTAAAGAACATTGCACGTACGGAGATATATGTTCTGTACAGTATGTGTTACGAATATATTAAATTAGATGAAATAAGATATTCGTTGTTGATTTTCACGTTGTCAATGTCAAACAAAATTGGTTATACGAATACCAATACGTAGAGAGTATAGATTTATGGGATATTAAACATTCTGATATCAAAAGAGCGTCCGAGCATAAATAATTACGGTCGAATTTCCTCCACATATGGACTGCTAGTTTTAAATAAAATATTCTATTGATTTCTTCATCGTCTGCGTCAAAATTGTCAATGTATATTATTCAGGGGCGTGCCGCAGACAGAACCGTAATCTAGCTTAGACAAGTTATACGGAGTTGATTAAAGTAAATAGCCAAGTAAGATCTGTCTACGTGTATTAAACTTTGATGCTTCTGCCGAGTCTGTTACAGTTGCTCCCCGTACTGAACGTGCAATTACACAAATTGAACTTCACTTTGTCATCCCAGTTGGTTCGTTCGCGTCAGTCTATTCGGAGTAACTTTAAATTATTTTAAAGCGTACATTCCAAGGAGAAATGAATGGAAATGGTGTCAAAAGTCAGATAATTTTTTATCAGCATTTTTTTTATTTCGAATACTATTTGTATCTGTTTCTCTATGCTTGTCTAACCTAGACGTTAAAGCCTAGTTTTTCTAGTCTTAGTATTAAATATTTGACTTATGATAATGTTGTCATATTTAGAAGAAAAAAACAAATGATTGTTTCGATTATTTGAATTTTTTTAATCGAATTTCAATTGAAAAGTAAAGCTTGCTTAGTCAAGAAAAAAAAGAAAGATACTTAATTTCCACATAAGTAACTTTTACATCGGCTTTGTTGTTATATAGCGAATTATAAGTAGGGAAGTTTCTCCACGACAATATGTACATAACTTCATTATATCGGTACACGGAGACGAGGAGAAACTCCAGGAGAGTTCACAATGCTGTTCTAAATGGAAACTTCGCACGAAAGTGCTCCTTTGCTTTGTTTGAATGCTTTGTGCAGCTCATCAATGGTAGCTCGTACGACGTACAATCCAAATCTGGTAAATAGTATTAATTAAACATACATAATAGTACACTAGTTAGTAGCATTAATGGAGCTTACTTAATAGAATACTAATTTAATTAATCAGTTGCATTAATTAAACCTACGTAATAGGATACTACTAATAATTAACGTTAATTAAGTGTAAGTAATCAGTATGACTTCGAATATGTAAGCAGCATTAAATAAGCGTACGTTAGAGGTAACTACCAGTAACTAGCATTAATTAAACGAACTTAATAGGACACTACTAGTAACTACCATTAATGAAACATACATAAATATTCAGTTTTATCTTGTTTACTATATTTTAGAATTTTATTGGTTGAACCTGGCCGTTAGTGTCCATTAAGTTAGTAAAACAAGTGATACAATCGAGCAGAGCAAAAACAAAGTCGCACAACTATTATACATATAAATAATATTTATGTAATGTCTGTATTTCAAAATCGTATCTACTTAGTTTTAAACTTTCTTTACCGAAACAAAGCTTAAATTTTTTAAATATAATAACCTTGTTCAATAACCTAACAAAATTGTATGTAACTATCAAAACACAAAAAAACCAAAAAAATCCATATAAATAAGCCAATTTTGTTCTTTTGAAATATTCTCTTTACGAGCGTAAAAAATCAAACATTTTTATTTCTTCAGCGAAAACCCATTATACCGATTGCCCTACAGTCTCTACCGATACCGGGAGGTGTAATAGAAACATTTTATAACTAAATTTAACAGCGGGCGCAACATAAAACGGTTATTAAGATCTCAATAAAGATATATAAAATTCGGTTTTACTGTTGACTAAGGACTGAGGCCCTTTTTACACAATAAACAAAGCTGTATTATGATTTTATACTTGTGTATAATATTCTTTGTCTTAATATTTGTATCGTTGGATATTTATCTGAAAAGGGTACAAGGATTAGCGAATTGGCAAAAGCTAAGTTTGAATTTAGGGAGACCTACGTGTGGTAGTGGATCTAAAAAGACTGTTAATGATGATGATAATGATATAGGGCAGAAAAAGTAATGTTGCTTGAGTAATATTCTTATGAGAAATGAAAACAGAATTTACTGTATTATGCCACAAGCACTGGCTTTCAAATTCAGAACGGTAACAAAACACATGATCGGATGTTTGTCCAACCGGAAATAGAAGTCGCCACTGTGGGTTCTGAATAGTGAATAATATAAAATGAATGATAAAATAAATTACATAATTTTTGCTTAAGATGGATTATTTGAATGATTTTTTGCATTTTAGCCAAAAACAAATGAAACCGGAGCTTAAAGAATATTATTTTTAAATGGTTTGTATTTTCGTTAAAAGCTTTCCGCCTCGCCGCTGTGCTCGCTCGAGCTTAAGACGTGACAAACGGAAATTCCTTATTCGCGCCTACTGCTTTTGTTAGCATATTAATGTAAAGGACAAAAGGGAATCTAGTGACCGGAAATGTTTAAATTCAATTACGTCTCCAATGTTAAGTTATGAAATATCAAGTTTCTCCATCTCAACCTCAACAGCTTTGCAATATTACTGGTACACATATTCGCATAAAACGGTCTAAATATCGGACAAATATTTCGTAAGGAAATATAGTTCATTATTTGTATTTTTTTGTCATTTAAATCTATAAAAAGACTAACGGGACGACTAATGCTATAATGGTCAACTTCGCCTATAAACATGTGCATATATAACTTTGCAGATACGTACTTCGTAGAATTTAGCGCTGACAAAAATTGTCAAACGACAGCCCGCTTAAACGGAATGAAAATCAAGTATCTACTTTTCCTTACATAACTTTTCCTTACATTACATATTTGTTATTTATTGAAACAAAATAAGACTAACTTTCTATGCTAACTTTTAATTTATGACAGCACTTAGTTCATGGAACATGCACTATGCGTCACCACGTGATAAAACATGGAAGAAATTGAATTAGAACCGTTTAAGGTGTAAGATTAAGGTTGTAAGATGTAACCGTGTAAGATTGTAGATATATCTGACGTGGCTTACGTCAGATATATCTACAATCACATGTAGTTAATTGAGATAAATGAGGCTATTACGTGCTGCAACTACCTGCATTACCTTTTGCAGTACACACTGACCTACTTTTCAGTTTCGTCAAATAACATATGGGTTACTTTAACAAGGCACATGTAGGTATGTATCGTGCGCTGGAACTAAGTATATTGGGCACACTATCATCATCATCATCATCAGCCTATCTTAGTCCACTGCTGGACATACGCACTGGGCACACTATAGTACAACAATATTCTATTGGTGTAAACTGTAATGAATGGTATCACTTATTACGGCCTATAAACTTCTTTCTTACTTAAAATAACACCGATAACACTGGTCAGTTGTACTCGTTTACAATTTTATCCAACTAGAAATTAGATTGATTTTTTAAGTTGCATTTTCTATTACTGTGGCTAACATAGAAACGCTGGCTTATCTGTATTCAAAATGGCGCTGGAACTGCTGTTTACTTGAAAACGAACGAGTTTCTTATACGAAATTGAGGTAGTGTAGTTTTCTTCCCTGGATGTTGGGTGATGTTGCGTAATGTATTGGGGGGTCAGAGATTAGAGTATTAAACCAGTAATTGAACCAAAATACTATGCAATAAATCTTGATCCCCAATGACACGACAAGATGAAATTGTGATATGAGTTAGGAAGAAACGTTTAGAACAAAATATTAAATTTTCTGCGAAATGACCATTCTGTCTAACCTAACCTAAACCGCTGATTTTTAAGTAATTTTATGATAATAGAAAGTAAGTTAATTTTTGTTTTGGAAAAATTGTAATGGAAAACCGAATAATATTGGATACAAAATGGAGTTTGTTTTTATAGTATGATAATGTAAAATATATTTCGTTAAATTTGTTCTTCTTTGATATTATACCGCGAACAAATACCAAGAAGGTGTACCCCGGGGCGAATCCCTAATGTTGGAACAATACTCATGTTGGGTTACTATACCATTTTTATAATTTCGTAGCTACAACGCGCGCCATGATATTATATTTCGACTTTTCCCGAATCCAAGTATTAGGTACCTCATCTCACTAGAATTTCTCAATTTTCATTTAAGACATATTTTGAGGCAACGAGACAAGTACAGGTGTGATGTTTCGTTTTTCTTACGATACCATAATTTATAAAAAGTGCAAAAATATAGTCTTTGATCAAACGAATTGAGTAAAGAATTAATATAACAATACCATCACGCTTGTATTACCCCGAAGGGGTATACAGAGGAGTGTAGTATTCCTAGAGCTGTCTAGAATAGTGGGGATATGGCTATTGTCAAAGAAAGAAGGATTAAAGAAATACTTGTAGGTATAAAGTGTACAATATATGATATACTTGTATGTCATACTCATGTCTAGAACAGTTTCTACATTATATTTTAATTAATATAACGTGTATCGGTGTATTAAATAATCTTTTTGTTCACTAGAAATAACTTTTATACACATATCATTTTCATTCAACAAGAAAAGAAAACCACTGATTGTTTTGCAAAATGTATATATTAGGTATATCTCGCCCACTATTGTCTGACCGTAACAGAACCATTTATCTTTAAAACGTTTGTTACCAAAATTTGTTTGTAACGTTTGTATCCAAAAAAAAAACTAGCAAACGTCAGTATTAGCAATGAAATTGCTTATGAACTACACAGTCTATGATAAAATACAGTAGGGTATAGTACCCTACTGTATTTTATCATAGACTGTGTATACTTTCATTTCAATAGTCTTTGTTATTCTTCATAAACTTCTATTTTTCCTTTTTACTCTCCCGTACGCTCACTTATGCTATTTAGTGACAAAACAAACATTCTTGCGGCTGGCAGCCAGTTGGCTTAACGTGCACTTAATGACTTTCAGTTCCATTGTGGTGCTAAAAATAAGAAAATATCACCGCCTGTTCAAGTCGAGTACCGCTAATGTTGTTTTACGTCTATTTTAAATGAACCGCCTTTAATGATACTAAGGCGCTAACGACTCGAGTTCGTTTAAATAACGAATTATTTTTAATTGGTCCAATAAGGGCGACAAGATGGCCCTCTGGTATTTATAACTGTATTAAGAATCGCAATGATAATTACAACCCATTAGATCAAGCTTCTTCTACATTATGTCATATAGAGCCAGTTAATGTTGCTAGTATAACTTAAAAAATGATGAGAGCTCGAAATGCTTAAAAACTGTCACGACTATACAGCAAAGATTCGACGAAATGTCTAGGTTATTGTAAAGATTATTAGGTAATGGTATACGTTCCTAAACCTTAATTTGGGACGTCTTACACTGTCCAGTCATTTAAGGGATTTATGAAGGTAGAGATGTATTGTGTGAGAGGTGTAAGGGGCCGTAATTGTCGATTAATAGAGGCATTTGTAGAGACTACTCTACTCTACTAGTGGTATTTGTCGAATAATAGTCGTATTTGTGGAAAAGTAATTGTAGTTGTTGAGTAGCAGACCTATTTATCGAACGGATATCAAGTAACTAATAGAATTGTTTTCGAATGCGATTAGAGAAACATTTAAATGTATTCGTAACATCTAATTAAATATTTTATCATTAAAGAAAAATATTTGGTAATAGAACACAGATCATGTTAAGTTATAATAGAATCCACCTACGTTTTAATCTTTTAGACATATGTGTTGTTCTAAATTAAATATTAATTAACTTTTACACATTTTATTCAAATAGAATCCAAGTTTTCCTTAACTCGTAGCGCATTCTTGGAAACCTCTCTGATTAAGAAATTTCCTTTTTATCGCAACTAAAATGTTAAAAAAGTAATAAAACAAAAATCACAAAAACACACCCACGCTAATAAAAAATAAATATCTCGGGACATTTCTACACACAGCCGTCAAGTCCTAAATTAGAGGGACTACTTGTCCTCATCAAAAAATATTTATACTCTGTGAGAATTAAAACCCACGCCTCCTGGTCCCGCGGTCAGGTTTAGTAGCTAACAGACAAACGAACTAGTCAACTTGTCAAAATAATATGTTACAAAATACTTTAAAATTGAAGGTTAATGTTCGCCGAACAGATAATAGTCATTTCGGTAAAATGTTGTCGTGTAGCAGATGTCATTACTTGGAGAGATGACGCAATAACTCGTAAATAAAGCATACAGTGAGTGTGTAGTGTAGAATATCTGCAAAGTTTAAATTTTACGTCCACTTGACTTCATTTAAATTAATACGTCTAGTTGAAGCATCAAGTTTATGTGGAGACGTAAAGATACACCAACGTGCCTTTAAGTGCAAGCGTGCGAATGTAGTAAGACTTCAATAAATATGTAATTTTTCAAAACATTTTAATACCATAATTCTATTCGTAAGTCATAAAATAGATTTAACGGAGAGCAAACCACTAAGTTTTTCATAAAGAGTCCTGAAATGTCTAATTTAATGTAACGTAATGTTGTTGTAACAACTTAGTAACAAATTAGTGGCGAGAGCTTTTCTGCGGGCTTTTTTCTCTCAATCTGCCATTATTTATGTAATTTTGTATTAATGTAAATGTATTATTAACTGATTTACTTTTATTTAAAATATGTTTTATATTCTTATTATTAATTTGAATTGACACATTTAAGGTCATTCATTTACGCAAAAGTACAAAATATCACCTGTAAGTTGTATGTCCGTGCTATCTGCCTACCCTGTCGTTGCAGCAGACGTAACGATATAACAATAATTAAATATTTACCTGTAAAATACGTTACCCGACTAACAGATTCAAAAAAAGTAGTCTCCGAAGCGCCACTCGAGTAATTTAGAGGTTGGGTCTGTGTGGCTATCTTCCACAATTTGTTTATTAATCTCATTATTGTAATTACCACTAGTACCCGATGCGCTATAACCAAGAACACTAGCCACTAACCATGTACAAGTGAGAAGCTTCTGCTTAAATATATTCCAATTTAATATAACATGTTGTAGGTTCGTTTCCATTTTACGATTTTAGTCGAAGATTTCAACCGATTTCATAGTTCTCGAATCTTCAATATTTCTAAACTTCTCCGACCCATAATGCATTTATGAGCGATGAATGTAGAAGTATCAATAAAAAGAGAGAAGAGACCCGCTATATCCCGGGTATATATATAGCAAAAAAAAATATTGTTAACTGAATATCTATACAAAAATGAACAGAAAAAAGAATGAACGTACTAATGTATGTTTGTTTATTGAGATCCTTCAAGCACGCTTTTTTTGTTTAGTGAACGAAACTCTATGGATTATAGTCTATGGAACATTTTTCGGAAATCAGAAACGCAAAGGCTAGTGATGTGAAATTTGACCTACCCAGTATTATTCAGCCATACGATATTATGCTCTCTTGGTCTAATGGTTAAACTCGTCCTCATAATATAACTACACAATAGACTATTAAAACATAATATCGTAAATGAAACTACTGAAACGTAACATCGTATCTCTGATCGTCCTAGGCGAGGAATGTAGTACACTCCGTTTCAATACTAGTTACTTGTAAACATTGCTGTCTATTGCAGTAATTTGTATGTATATAAGTATCCTATGTGTATATATGTATCCTATCCTGTATCCTATATTTATATCCTGTATCCTATATTTATATCCTGTATCCTATATTTATATCCTGTATCCTAAATTTACATCCTACCTATGTTTTCTGCCTATTCCGTATGTGATCGTGATGGTATAACGAATAATAATACAACTTGTACATTGCTATAACTAGCATACAAGCCACATTCATCCATATTTTCACATCCATATTTTATGTTTTATGTTTATGGCAGTGTATCGTTATTATATAAATAGACAACTCCACTCAAATCAGCGACTCTATGAGTATATAAAAACAACAAAACATGAAGTTTAATTATATTTATTCATTTAACACTTCATATTTATAACGTGTTACAATAAGCACATAATACACAGAGATTCAACGATGTACGAGTAATATAATATTGTGATGATAATATCACCTTCTATTTGATAATATTTATCAACAATCATGACTATAATATTTTATCAATATGCAAATGCATATGAATACACAGAAATATATTCGGAATAATAATTACTCATATAATAACAATTATTTATCACAAGCACTTAAATAAACAATGGTAATATTCTTGAACACATCCTATTTAACAGTGAAGTAAATAATTACATGATGAACTTAAATACAAAATATTTACAATTAAATATTTGTATAGCTTAAACGCCTAGAATAACATTTAAACTAATGATAATAAAGCATTCAACTGTATATACAAAATAAAATTTAAAGAAACTTTATACATAATTATATAGTTAAACTTACAACCAAATTTTTCTTAAGTCTAAACAGTTTACCGTATTTAACGCCGAGTCGTTTTTATATGTTTTACCCCCTTAAAACATTGTTTTAAAAATTTACTTTAAATATAAACGATTAAATCGTATCTTCTACAAATGTAAGTAATACAGCACATAAAATAAAAACGCACGGTAGATTACCATCCTTAACCCGCGGACATTTCAATGGCCAGAACCAAACGATTCCACCTTTCTTATTCAGACGGCCAAAGAGTGGAACACCCTGCCGGCGTCTGTGTTTTCGCACACATACAACCTAGGACTGTTCAAAACAAGGGTGAATAGGCTCTTCCTAGACATGCGTGCTCCGATTTAAGACGCATCCGCGCTTTCCATTATGTCGCATAGCTGCCAAACGCCAGCCTATCGTATGGATAACATACCTATATTTAATTTATTCAACAGTACCGTAATGGGTAATATATTTTTCATTGTCTTTCGGAGATTCATAAGATGAAAATACTCAATTGAATGTTGAATGTTCGAGTCCTACCATTAAAACAAAGCTGTGTGGTCTTAGATTTTTGAAGATAAGGAGAGTACAATCCACTTCAGATGTTTCAAATCGGATTTCATGCGTATTTATGGTATATGCGACACACGGATACACCTGAATATTTTCTAGAAATGATTGAATACAGATATTATAACAAAATCTAAAACAAAGTGTTACACCAGCTGTTTCATTAGATATTCAAGATACATGTATGAGCAACAATTATTTAAAATAACCATGAAATTGCACAACTGAATAGTCCTGTTTTCAAAAATCCAATGTCAGTTATCCATTTAATAAAATTACAAATCAAGATAGGTAATTTTCGTTGCAGTGAAAGCGGCTGCGGCGGCCAGGCTGGCGGCGACCGCTACCACAGCGGCTGTGGAACCCGTCACCTTGACCACAAAGCCCATGATGACGGACACACACAGCTGGGCGACAAACACACAGCTGCTGACCACTGCTACGTCCGTGCCGATGCCTCTCTCCTCTCCGCTACCACCGCCTTCACTGTCCCACTGAAAAATAAAAAAAAAAACAGGTGCATTTTAAAACATATTACCTTTAGCATCTATGTACAGCGATTTATAATTATTTCTGATCAATATTAACAGCTTTTAACCTGATAAGTTACTCAAATATTGTCTTCATTAGGTAGTAAAAACCCAACATCACGCCTATAATCCCCTATGGGGTAGACAGAGAAGTAGTAGTACGCTCCCACCTTTCACCAGTTACTTTTACATTAAATGGAATAAGTGGTGACTCTATTACCATACACGGGACACAATTTCAGTTTCCGAGTTTCTACTAGAAATTCTAAATTAGAAAAATCCAATAGTACCCGACCCAGTATTTGAAACCAGGTCCTCCCGATTGGCAGTCGCGCTTGCAACCACTCCATCAACGAGACTGCCTGGTGTTGTTGTCGTGTTGTTGCCTAAGTTGTTCTAGTAATATCGTTTCACGGTAGAAATAGGTTTAACGTTGGTAATATCCCTGATGAACCGTATACTCGTATATGTGCCACAACCAGGCAAATATTATAATTAGGAAGTGTTTACTTGTATTCCATATTCGAAATAATATAAAAACAAATTTTTTATTTTAATTCTACAATATTAGTAAGTAAAAATGCTATATCGCTATATAACGCTACTCGTAAAAACGCTAATATCAGTAACAATTTATGCTAAGTACTTATTATAGACCCTACAACCTAACTGTCAAATATATCTTCCTACTTTCCTTATTTATAAATAGCTTCCTTTCATTCAGGATATTATTCGACTAAATCCAATTCCCGTTTAGAGCAATGGAAACAGTTTTAGTTTCTGCTCAGATATTATTTCTGTGTTAGAATGGTACATGAGATAATTACAAGGCAAGAACAGTGGGTTAAATAAATCTGTTTGATGTTGTAGCTGGTGCATGAAGGTGGTACATTCGGGGCCATGAATGCATCGAGTTAACT
>DWEC01000097.1:0-22252 GCA_018245735.1 Microceris miodesmiata
CTCCTCATACATGCTTTCTGAAGATCAATATACAGACTAAAATGCTCTATTGCGCTTGCATTCTTTACGATCGTTCCCGTGCTAACATAGATCCGGCTAGCATGTATAACTAACATGAACTTAGACATAATACATATTTACCTATATTGTTGTTATTAGTATCAATAAGAAACGTGAAAATTCTATTAAAGCGATTTTAATGACAGTTTAACTAGTTGTTAGGGTAATAAGTGATACTGGCGCAATACTTAGGTAACTGAGCCAGTATAAATAAATATTTCAATTCATTTTCTTTATCTTCTTTGTCTACAAATCAATGAAAGAATATATTGTAGCCATATATAGTCTTATAAGTAACTAATTTCAGTTCTGGTGGGAACTATGCAAGTGTAATAAACATAAAAATATTAAGGAAACATTTTAGCAAAACATGGAAATATTTTAGCGGAACAGTAATTAATACTGATACTGGCAATTATTTGATTTGATACATCACGTCTGTAACTGACACGATTTTGCCAATACCATTTTCTCCAGTAGGTACTGGAATGCTCCAGAAATCAGTAATTCATGGTAATCGATTTAAGTAAGATTGGTATTGAAATTCTACATATACGTATTATAAACTTTTCTGCTAAAACTTGCAAAGACAGGTTGAGGTGTCCCATATTGAGCTATTTAGAGATATTTAAATAGGCAATTATATCCGAATTAAAGATTATAATGTACAATGTGAACAACCAAATCTGTGGCTAATGTGTTTCTATTTTCTATTCAGTATTAAAAAGCATATCGATACGGTCCATTGTAATGTTTGTATTACTTACATACATACATATCTTAGGTTTCATACAACCAACTATAAAGTAACCGTCACAATATATGCACAGTTATTGTGAAGGTCATTGCGAATATGTATTACAAAGTAATAAAGTTAATCGGGCACTTGGTTAAGTCAAGTGTAGCCGGAAACAATTGAGTAGCAGAAAACGTGGAAATATATTTTACTGAACTGAAGGTATTTATCGTATAGATGGACATCGAAGGAAAATCTTCTGGCGCACCACGAGGAAGATGACCCACAACTGTTTGTTGCGCTGTACGACTTTCAGGCGGGCGGGGAGAACCAGCTCAGTCTCAAGAAAGGTATTCCAAAACAGTAGTGTACATATACACACAGGTCCACACACACATCCACATACATATGTTCTATACTTTTCTGTTCTCTATATAGTTTTCTGTCCAACAAAAAACGGTTTTTTTTTGAGGAATATAAAATTTTCTATAAAGCTCTAACGTGAGAATAATATTATTTGATACCGTTATGTAATAAAATGTACGTTTAATGTTTTTGAAAACACCTAAATAAATCGTATCTCTATATGATTTTGTTTAATACTTTGTAAATTGAGCAACTGCTTTGCAGGTCAATGTTGCATTAATTTTTGGAGCATCCATTACTTAGATTTTCGTCCAATTGAGACCCCTCGTGTTTGTGATCAACACAGTCCAACTCATATTATTCCCCGGCCGAAATACGCGAAGCGACACAGGCTCTACAGGCGAACTCTACAAATTCTATTGAACGGAGGAAAGTTATATTTATTTCCTATGTACTAATGTATTGTTATATAGTATCTTGTTAGAAAGAGTTCTGCTACAACGTTCATATGATATCCCACTGAACTTTTCTCATTAACTACTAGTCTACGAATATGTGGAGTTTGAAGAGCGATATGTTTCTATGCGTTCCCATTTACACATTCATTGGGATTCATATGGAGAGCACTCTCCTAGTCATATCTCCGCTTTAACGCAAAACCATATGGATATTCAATACGGCGGATGTATCTATGTGAAATGTGAGATATCCATTTCATTATGGTTAGTATGAAATTCTAACAGAACAGAAGATGAGAATTCTTCTTTCTGAATATATTGTTTTCGGTTACCTCTTTTTATGTTTTATCTAACACGCAATCAAATGATTACCGCTAGGCTTGAGTAAAGCATTATATTCGAGATGATTTTTAGCATTTGTTTATAAATGTTACCTTATGAGCTCCAGGTAGCTAGAGTTCCAACTGTATGAGTGCTTAGTGTTCCGCAATAAAGTATGCGTGAGATGAAATGTCGTAATTGGAAAGTTGTGACTTTGATAACAAATCTTAAGCCATTGTTTCTATTCACATGACAAATTGTTATACACATATTATATAGAGCATTCAGCACAGTAGCAATACGTGTACGGATCTCGTTGGAATGCGTTTCATGCGTAACTCAATTCTTTTAACTTTACTTTCAAGCAAGATATCTATCTTTACTTCTGATAATATGGTCACGGTAGCTAGCCTGATGTCGTTCACCTACTATGTGAATGCAATTGTAACTGTTATATTTTGATATTAAATATTGTTAAGACAGATTCAGGCATTCAAATATATAAATAAAAGATATATATTAACTTCCAATTATTCTAAGTACCGTTTGATTTAGCAGCGTATCGTTATCATGATAATAAAATTAAACGAATACAGTTGAACTAGATTACCAAATTGATGTGAGGATACGACTCTACGACAGGTAGTACTGGGACTGCAAAATAATTGGGGAGGTTCAGCTAACATTGCGTACTCGAGGGAAGGGGTGGGTGTTGAAGGGAGAGGGTTAGGTGGGTAGAGGGGGGTACACCTTGCGGTTGCAGCGATGCGGGCGAGCGTCGAACTATTTCATTAGCGATAATGAATCGGTTTCACAGCGATTGGTGCTCTTAATATTTCTTCTTCTAATAATTAGTTTCAAGTGATTTTCAAGTGGTATGTAACCGAAGAAATATTTTATGACGCTTAGCATTTAGATGCAAGACGAAACCGTGTAATACTGAATAATTACTATAGTTACTTCATTATCTTACCAGTCGGCTATTATTATTGTTATAGGAAACGCGGCTCACTGCGGTACATTTTAATTGATTGTGATCTGAAATGTCAGCGGGTCGTAAATATAGTTTTGGTACGACGGCACGTACGTTAATTAATCAATATTGACGATGGCGCAGTTCTATTAGGGATGTTTCGATTTTGCCTCCACTAGGTCACCTAATTGATACCTGCACTTAAAGGTAACTTATTTCTCGCAACTCGGAATTATTTTAAAGTCGTTTCGCAAGGTTTTTTGATCGATTAATAACCTTTATTATATTGATAAACAAATATTCTAGTGAACTTGACGAATGCCCGAAAGAATTTTGATTCAGATGAATCACCGGCTTGTAAATTCTGTTTAGATCAGCATAAGGGCGGTATGTTAAAAATAGTCAAACACTTCGAAAATCCAACACATGACGCGCCTTATAATTACAGGCTCTGAATTTCCCAGAATAATTGAGTATTGATTAAACTGCAGGGAGTCTGGAGCGCCAGTTTCCTCACAGCTCCAACCAGACATGAATTAAATTTCCTGAACGTCATCAAAGCGTGCATAATCACTTTATGAACATAACACGAGGTGGAGCGACGTCAGTTTATTAACGCGAGATAAACCCTACGACACACGAGATAGGCCGTCGTCACTGACTACGTGATGCCCATTTATTTACCGACGCATTGGTTGATTACGTCGAAAACCGAACAGGATATATTTTCTGTAAATGTACTGCTGTATTTGCAGCATTCAATCAAATGATTGAAGGTAATAATTTTAATGTATTGGTATGAATAAATCGATAGTAAAAATGCGAAGATTTTAGTGAATACGGTTCATTATGATTTAAAAAGTTTTACAGATCCATTAAACTATACTGCATTGCGCGTTACAGAAAAATCCTATTTAACTTAAACAAATGATCTTCACTTCTCTCCCCAGTCTCCATTTGAGGTTTTAAGTGTATAGCACTTAAATCGCGTCTGGTGGGTTTATTTTTCATTTGAACAAAAAACTGCGGATCCGATGTATAACGGGTTTGACGTATGACGAGTGAACGAAGGCGAGGTACATGGGTAGGTAGGTAACTTTGTAACGCTTTCCGAGCTTACACACTATGGCTGGTGACAGGCGCCACGCGGTGTCAGAGTGTGTGCACTACATAAAACTGGTTTGCGACAACTGTCTCTACAATTGCAATACAATACTGTTTTGTTTCTGTTAATTAGCGTGTTGAACTTCCGCTGCTTTCTCGCGTTTATATAATAATAAGAATTTACATGTTTTAAATTTACTATTAAATATTATTGTCGCTAAAAATGAATATGTATATTATTTGGTTCGTCGCCGTTTTCAAAATGGAGTATCATTATGAAATGAATTTATAAACAAATTATGGTCAGAAAATTGAAAATACTGGTGACAACGCTGACGAGGGCGACACGATCGCTGCCTTAAATAAATATTTTCCATTATGACTATGCGTGGTCTATCTATGGCTTTGAAAAGTTGCTTGTGAAAATTTTCCAACCTGATTAATATTTATCGTCCCACTGAAATATTGCTCGACCACATTTTAGTTTTACGTTCCTTCGTTATAAATGTAGGTAATGATTTCAATGAAAATATTAAACGTCGCTAATGCTACATAAAAGTACTTTATGCCAACTTAATTTCGTTTTCGTTTAAACGTTTTACCCTATTCATTCCGTTTGAGGGAAGATTAATTTCGTCTTATTTTCCAGTCAAATTAAAGGGAAGGCCGTTCTTCGGTTGTTATATAATTGAATTGTATATTTGGAATCCTTGCCGTATGTAGGTATATATTACGGAACTCTACCAATATTTCTCATACGAAATATCATAATGGGCTCTCCATTTATGTATAATGTATGTGTTGTATGTATCTTTATGACATTACAAACGAATTAATATGATTACTTTTCAGTCAGGTGTTGCGTGGTAAAGTATAAATGCTTTGTACCCTTTAGGGACATCGCTATCTTACGTGGAAATCGATACAATTACAAATTCCTAAAACTCAACGGAACATTAGCTTAATTGATACTTGTGTCGAGTTACTAATTAAAACGACTAATTAGCGTTGAATATTAGTTACTTTAAATGTAAACAACCATTACGCCCATAGGAGTGAAATGTGATCTATTATTATTTGACGTACGTATTCTATTGCTTGTACTTAAAGTGTGCTTTACATTTTTTTTTGTATTACCTTAAGTTGTACGTACATTTACACGTAATTTATCATTGAGTTCAACCTTTGTAGGAGGATACGATACTAGTAAAACATGTACGTATGTGTTATTTTTTTCAATTGTTGATAAAGGTGAACAGGTGAGAATAATGAGCTACAACAAGAGTGGGGAATGGTGCGAGGCCCACACGCTGGGCGGCGGCGTGGGCTGGGTGCCCAGCAACTACGTGACCCCGGTGAATTCGCTAGAGAAACATTCTTGGTACCACGGACCCATCTCGCGCAACGCCGCCGAGTACTTGCTCTCCTCCGGCATTAACGGAAGCTTCCTCGTAAGTACAGATTGATTTACATAACGATGTAGCAGGCTGCAGGTAGATGCTGGATGCTGCAAGCGGAGGAGGGCTGGTGGACGGAGGTGGGTTAAGATAGGCTGACCGATGATGACAATGTTGAACGACATTTGTCATCTGCGTTTTGGGACACATATGGATTTCACTTTTTCTCGCTAATATAACTAAAAATATCCAACAAAGAACGAAGACGGAAATTAAAATTAATGAATATTTTGTATACGGACACATCTATAGGTATTTATCTAATGGTAAAAATCCGGAAACCAAAGAATATGATATTTCTATTTATGTGTATTCTTAATGAATTTATGTAATTGAGTCTCAATCAAATATGTATCGTAATCGTGACATTATAGTACTGGGTATGATGTATAAATGTTGATGTTTATTATTTTATTACAGGTGCGTGAGTCGGAGTCAAGTCCTGGCCAAAGAAGCATATCTCTTCGGTACGAAGGACGCGTTTACCATTACCGTATTAACGAGGACTCGGATGGAAAGGTATCTACCAAAAGCGTTTCTATCATCACTGCGCATAGTTTATATAAAATTCTTCATTTGCGTTTAACTGACTGGTCTTTTCGTGCTTTGATCCCAGGAAACACGTATATCATTTTGGTATCGTTTGCATCCATAACTAAGTTCTAAGTATACTTCTAAGGAAGGTTTTGATAATAATTCTAAAATGTTTACTCCTCTTAACATTGTAGCTAATTGGTATTAAATTTAAATTAGAATCCTTACGAAAACATAATTAACTTATTGCATTTTCCTTGCCACTGCCCATCACTCATCCAAAGTAACTCAATGCCTCCCAATTTTCCGTGTACCGCATATGACTTCCTGATGGCAGGCCTCTAGTGCCACTATAAAAATACTGCTGCTTATAATTTAAATAAGGGGCAGATTCTCGTGTGGGCTTATGTCGTTAAATATAAAGATAAAAATCTACGACTATTACCTACTAGGTGTACGTAACATCGGAATCCAAGTTCGGCACGCTGGCCGAACTGGTGCACCACCACTCGGTGCTGGGCGACGGGCTGATCACGCAGCTGCTGTACCCGGCGCCGAAGCGCAACAAGCCCACGGTGTTCCCGCTCGCGCCGCCCGACGAGTGGGAGATAGACCGTACGGACATCGTGATGAAGCACAAGCTTGGCGGCGGCCAGTACGGCGACGTGTACGAAGCGGCTTGGAAGAGATACAACATCACGGCGAGACACCTCACTTGTTTTATTTATTCACTAGTTGCTCTTAATTGTCCACTTAGAACTGGCTGGAGACATTACATTATAGGTTTTTAACCCTTAACTGGTATCGTAAATTTGACATCCGTAACTGGTGGTATAGTGGGGGCCCCGTGGTCCCCATAGTATGTTTATTTTTAGAACGCAAGACTTAACTATGTACTTGAATAAATGTTAATTGGTCAAATGTAATGCAAATCGGTATTTTCATTCACAATCTTCTCTATTGTTGTATTACATAGAGGCCGCGATATCTTGATATTATAACTGTAAAAAATAAGAAACAAATAAAAATTGCTATCCCCAAAAACTAACGTAACTGGCCCCGTGGGGGCCGCGTGGACCCCAACACGTACATACCTGCGTCCAGGTAATTGATGCAGCGCTGAACGTCCGGCACCCGCCGCTAATAACGATGTAATGAGAACACTTAAAATGGTGGCTGCTCACGATGCTTTGCTTGTTAGAAAACAAAGAAAACGTCAAGCGTGGGAGCTGCGCGGCTTCTACCATACCAGTTAAGGGTTAAATCTTATAAAAATATTATAGTTTTACATTATACGCGTTATTCACTTAAGACAATGAACAAAATCACCCAAAATTAACAATCAATTAATCGATTATCTACATCAATTGAAAGCACTGGGATCAATTAAGAAAAGTATTGTTATTCGATTGTTTCAATACTTAACACACATTGAAAAAAAGGTATACAAAGGTCTCAGGTACCATACACATTTATTGGTATGCTGAATGCCAGAACTTAATGTGACCCAGTTTACGTACCATAAGAATTAATCGATGTTCAAAATCATTGAAACCGAACAATGCGTTTTCTAATTACGCACAATTGCGCTCTTCACCGTACATTCGACTTTCTATTTATTTTAATTGACGATAATAACTCGTATGTGATGTTTGAATTCGTGGCTGTTCAGATTTGATTTTAAATTGATACGCGGAGCAGGCAGACTGGCAATTTCCCGCCCTGATTACAAACCATATTGACGGAAGCATATATCATCACGGCGCTTCACGATCCATTATAAATTATCGAACATCAATATTAGCTCAGGTGCTATTTATAATATGGATTGCTTACGCGGAAGCGTTTGTAAATAAGATAATGTGATCATCAGGTGGCGGTGAAAACGCTGAAAGATGACACAATGGCATTGAAAGATTTCTTGGAGGAGGCGGCCATTATGAAGGAGATGCGCCACCCGAACCTCGTGCAGCTTCTGGGCGTGTGCACCCGCGAGCCGCCCTTCTACATAATCACGGAGTTCATGAGCCGTGGCAACCTGCTCGACTACCTGCGCACTGGCAATCGCGAGCACATCGACGCTGTGGTGCTCATGTACATGGCAACCCAGATCGCGTCCGGCATGAGCTACCTCGAGAGTCGCTCCTTCATACACAGGTAATAGATTGTACCGTATAAATTTTTTCTTTGAATTACGTTATTTCTGTTATTTCACCATAGCTTTATCGAACATTTAAAGGGGAAAATAGTGGGGGGGAATTTAACCATATTATTGGTTGTATATGGTTAATTACGTATACTCACGTCCTCAAATTAATAGTAAAAATAGGAAGAATATTTAAGTTTTTACTATAGTGTACGTCAATATAAAGCCCTTTTAGGATTTAACACAGAATTTATGTGTATGCTCATTTAATAATACGTAACAGACACGGGTATGGTACTTCCAACGTATTCTCTCGACGGGCTGACGGCACCCATATCTCATTCCTTCAATGCGTAGAGAAAGAAATAATCTTGATCCGTCTAGAATGTTCCAACCTGGACGCTACATAAAGCGGCATGTCCGAACAGGGACTTAGCCGCCCGCAACTGTCTGGTGGGCGAGAACCACCTGGTGAAGGTGGCGGACTTCGGGCTGGCGCGATTGATGCGCGACGACACGTACACGGCGCACGCCGGCGCCAAGTTCCCAATCAAATGGACGGCGCCCGAGGGGCTCGCTTACAACACCTTCAGCACCAAGTCCGACGTGTGGGCCTTCGGCATCCTGCTGTGGGAGATCGCCACCTACGGCATGTCGCCCTACCCCGGCGTCGACCTCGCCGACGTCTACCACATGCTTGAGAAGGTAACCACACGAAATGTACGCTCTGCCACGTTACTCTATTTCGGTGATGATTATTTCAGTTGGACACTACAAAACAAGATAATAAGGTAATTCCTAATAATACAATTTCATAAATATGACAGATTCAGAGTATTATTAAGGAAATTCTAAATAAAACTGCGGTTATTTATTATTTGAAACTGTTGCAACGTTAATTAAATTGTTGTTCATATATATCTTCATATAAAACTGAAATTAAAAATCTCATTGTACGAAGCAAATTGCTTTAAAGGAAAGCTAAAATATCGGGAAGACCATAATAAATCGACAACACCATAAATAAACAGGAATACCATAGTAAATCGACAAAAGCAAAGCCTGGCGTTAATTGAAACACTGGGAATATATAATCTCGACACGGCGACGACGGTACCGCGGCCGCAATTAATAAGAGCCTCGTTAGAACAATAACATTGAAGCCTTTGAATAGAAAAGTGCAAGTGAACATTGTATACAGAGTATTATTTGAATAGGTCTATTCTTTCCTGCTGTCTAATAATAAAACATCCTAGCGAGTACATTGTCGATGATGTTGTGTATGATAAAGTGTGTACTTGTAACGAGTAACGATAATATTAGTAAAAGGGATATTGGACACCTGTGAACTATGCTTTTTAATTTATAAAAAAAAAATCTAAGGTGTGTGAGTTCTGCCAACCCGCACTTGGCCAGCGAGACAGACTATGCCCTTAGTCCTCTCAATATGAGAGAATACGCATATTCCAATAGTGGAATTATAATGGGTCGATTATTATTTATTATTACTCATAAAATATGTACCCATATTCCCTTATAAGGTCGGTAGGTTTTCTTTGAGTGTGTCGAGTGTTATATGGAGCTTCTATTCTTGTGTTTATATTTCTATTTAATATTTACTAATTGAGATAATTATTAGAATTTCAATTTTTCTCATATACATGAGATCATTTTTTAAAATATCCTGGAAATCTACGAATTAGATGTTATAAGTTTCGTCTGGTTTTCCCTATTATTTAAAGTACGACGCACGAGAAGAGAGAGAAAGAGAAAACAGTAGGAGAAGAAGAAAGAGAGATACAATAGCAAATTGTTTGGATATATTGTTGCGAATACAATTTTTAATTTACAAAAAAACGAAACAAATATTGAATTGTTTTGATTTGCCACAATTCCAACTGACACTTATGAAATCGTCTAAATAATATAAGTCTATTAGTGTTCAATATCGGAGCAGAAGTAATATATCATTCTTAACAGCGATTTATAGTACACATACTTTAAGTCGTTCCTTAAAAAGTTTTTACATTTTCATCCATCTTTAAACGTATTTAAATGCTGTGGATTATTTTATCATCATCAGCCTATCTTAGTCCATTGCTGGACATAGGCCTCCCCCAAAAGGGGGTTTATGCCCGTAATCTCCACGCTGGGCATGCGGGTTCGAGATCGATTATTTTATCATGATGTTAATATTCGAACAGTCTATTTTGAGTGGTCAACACCGCCCATTGATATTCGCTTTTAATATCAAGTAGAGATTGAAATTGGTTTTCGCATCAATCATAGCTGTCTGCGCTTGTGTTTGCACGTCGCATTGATTACCGTTCTCGGCCATTGGAGGATCAATATCGGTATTCAACCTGTGAACTATCGCCATGTGTGCTACCGGGGATTTCATTTGATTGCTTCAGATATCGCGTATCTCGTACATAGAGGATATAGCTAGCTATACAGTACATTTGTTCGTACATACAAACCATGACGTGAATTGAGTCCATATGTACGTACGTTATTGTCTCAAAAACATTTTATACGAACAGTAATCCAACTTAATGTATGTAGTAAATTATTATTTATGTTTTTTGACATAGAATATTGTTAAAAAAAAGTAACATCACACCCGTGACCCCGAGGGATGTGCTTCGGAATATTATTGTTTGCTCATTGATAAAAGGTTTTAATTAACGTCGTGTTACAAAAATATATGTCACTTTTATTTGTTATATTTTTTAACGATATCGGATGGACTCGTTCTTTGTTTTATGATCAACATTTTATAAACATGTCGATGTGGAGATTACCCTTTATCATAGCCTGATTTAAAATTTGTCAATAATATTTTTTTATCGGCGATGAATTGATAAGTGAGCGCACCCGGATTACTTAAACAATTGCTTCCAGGCAAAGATATTGGCGAAATATTGAATTATTTTGCTTGGTTTTTTTTTTTGCTCAAATATAAATATGACATTTGTTGTTTCGACAGTTACAGAGTGTCACGGCAAAGAAACGCATGGTATAAACTGACTCGTATTTAATCAAACGAAATAATATTATAATTATAACAAACTAAAAAGTACAGGCTCCGGTCGCGGATAAGCGCCGGAAAACGGAATAACATTTGGCTTAACAAGACGTTAGTATTAAAACAACAAGCTTATTGCATTTCGTGTGAATATTGCGCTCATGTAGTTTATTAAACATGTTATGCAAGCGGCGTGTTCCGGCGGCGTGGAATCAAATATCGCGATAACAAAATGGAAAACACATCGTTTATCCGCCGCCAGTGGCCGCCCCACCATAGACTTTCACATGGTCGGACTTAGCGGTCGCGACGATGCGCGATTTGGCCAACTACCTAAGCTACTGAAGTTTTAAACGACGCGTATTTTAACAAATAAGTTCAACGAATACACGCTTTATGGAGCTTACAATAAATGACTAACAGTGCCACGCGTCAGTGCAGAGATGTTTCTTGCATAGCGTGCACTGCGGCCGGCTCACGGCTATGCGCGAGAAGATTTCCGACGCGGACAGTTCCTTGCTCAGCTTGCTGCACATAGAGTAGGAGACGGTCTTCTTGGAGAAGTCCTTGGCCGGGACGCAGGTGCGCGCGCGCACCGGACCGATCTCCTGGCCCGTCTCAACTGGAAGTCGTTGTAAATATGGCCATTGAAAATAAACAAACGAAATAGTTTTGGTTCGATCCGATGGGCATGTCTAGGTATATTAACAAAGTATCGTACTATTTCTCTCTTGGGTTACTGTCATGTTGGCTCGACGAATTTTTATTTATATCTAGTGCTCATATAATATTAGAATATAAATTACGTTAGTATCTAATTATCTTATCAAAATGCATTACGGGTCACCAAAATAATGATTTCGAGCTAGTTTTCTATATGATAGACAATATAAAGTATTATTAATATAAAATAAAGAATTTAACAGCTAATGCTGATTGTTTTAGTTACTGGGATGGGGTTTATTTAACTTATAATGAATTAATTACATCACGAGTAAAATTGTTTTCTCAGTTGCTATGTATCTCAAGCACTGAATGAATTGAACTATATTCTACTTACATTGTGCGATACATTGTACTGTCAAGTGGAATGTATGCTATGTATTGTGCGGAAACTCACCCAGCTTGGCAGATTCCGACGTGATGACTATGCACAGGAACTCCATTCCGGGAATGTAACAATCAATGTTGGGAACCTGCGGGAATTGCACGTTCGACAAATTAAATTTGTACTCCATTGCGTATTCGGATTGTAGCCAGGTTTCATCTCAACGACCGGAATGCCGTTCACAATTGCGTTCGGTAAATCTGTTTCGCTTCTATCCTTATTCATAGAAGTCCTATCGGTATCTATTATGCAATCGTAATGCATTATTGTCCGTTTTCCTGTTCGAGAGCGGGCACATTTCCTCTGAGATCGCAGTAAGCAACCGTGGAGGGTGTCTCGCGGGAAATTAGAGAATTGAAGAAACCACCCGCCAATATCTCTCCGATATTGCAACACAACTCTGATTGACTTATTTTAAAAGGTATAGCATTTTTCCTACCGCTGGTTTATTTTTTACACTTTTGTTAGAAAGCTTTTCATAGAAAACAAAAGATTTTTAAATGCGAAAGACAAAAAGGAAGATCTACTGTTTGCGTGTCTGATATGGATATAACAGTTTGTTGCACTTACAGTGATATTGGTATAGTCCGGGTGATCGGGATCCCAGCAGCCGGGGTGATCAAAGGATAAGCAGTTGTAACACTGAATACCTTTGGCGGTGGGCGACACGAATTTCTTCGGCTTGCCCTTTTTGTGTTTGCCTGTAACACCCCGCTTTTATGTAAGAATTCTATGGTTTGTTACTCATTATGCCATTATATTATGTATGTCATTACGCCATTGTTACTCGTCCAGGTGGCCGCGGCATTAAATCGCAAACGCAATGTTAAGGCGAATTTGTAGAGAACGAAAATTTTCTCCCTTTGCTCATAATAATTTTGACATCAGTATAAATTTAAATTGTCACAGTAAATTTAAAAATGGAACAATATTTAAAAAAAGCGCTCACCGATAACAGCGACCGAGAGGAGCAAGAAGTAAATAACAGTGTTCTTCAGCGCTAGCATTGTGTTTGGAGCTGGAGCGGAGTCGTATCTGTACTACTAGATGAGGTGCTCTAATGTGAGTAGTCGCTTGCACTGAGGAGATCGGCTTCCGAACCTGGTTTATACGCGTGCGCCAAACAATGACTTTTGTTTTGGTAAATGTATCACGGCGACGTATACAGGGGGTGTTCCGTGGCGGTCGCTATTAATAACATTTATTGATGCAACGTTCTTTTCGAATTTGAATCGGAGTTGTGGCTTTGTTTTTCGTGTTTTCTATTGCCAATGTGAAAATATTGCAGCAATCAAATCAGTTCAAAAATATTATTTGAAATACTAGTAGGTACATATAAGTATCACAATAATGGAATTTCCTTGAGAGAAATGAACAAATTCCCCGCAGTTATAGGGGAATGTAAAACAGAAGTGAGTAGCGTAAGCCACATATGTAGACATGTATTATTTTTGTTTAAATGTCCACACCGAACTTTCTGTCTGACTGTTAGTGCTCGCGGCACGCGTACTGAACTTGAAACACCATGTATACAGGGGGAGTAAGTGCGATTGTATTTACATGTCTGCTTATATGTTTGTTGATATCGTGGCCAACGCGTGGGCCGCGCCGCGTACACTAATTCGTTCGCTATTTGTACACAAATACTATGTTATTATTATTAATGTTAATTCGTCGATCGTGGATTTGTTTACTCATTTGTACATCAGGCCGTTGGTAACATCGCGCTCTGCGGCATAATTATTTCTCATTTCGCTTCCGTCGACCGTAGCCACTAGTGTATATATATATATATTTAGATATTACATCTTTATTCACTCATTGAACTACCGATCGATCATGTAAAATTCACTCACGGTACATTTCACAGGATATTGTCAATGGAGAGATGTTTCCAGCCGGTTCCTTTGTACTGTAAACAGACGAGACGGGATATTGTAGCTTAGTTGTGTTGACATTAGCTTTCCGGCCTATTACTATCACAGTGCGCTGATCTACCTATCTGATATTGCCAATTATAAAGGTGAACGTTTTGGAGATATTTACCTTCTTCATTAATTTGATGTATTCTTTAGGATACGTGGAAATTAAGTTGTGGTAATAATAGCTGGTCATACATATTAGACGAGTTCGTAGATTCGGTAGAGTTTTATCGAGGTATAATTTTTGAAACAGACCCAGGGTTTGTCGTTGTCTCTGTGGTATTTCGCCTAGAGCCCCGGAGGCCGCAGAAAGGACACAATGCAGACGGGTTTACGTACACGTCTAGTCGATCAAATTTAAAAAATACATGTTGTTTACCCTTAGTTATATTGACTTGAACAAAATCACAAAACCTTTGGGATTAAAATAAGCTGTAAAACTATGCCTCACATGAAATTATTGTTATTTATGTTTCATACAGGGCAAAATGATTACCAGCATCGTAAGGTTTTTCGTAAATGTGGATATTAAATGGTACTAAATGTTTCCAGGGGTACCGCATGGAGTGCCCTCCCGGATGTCCGGCCGCGGTCTACGAGTTGATGCGCGGCTGCTGGCAGTGGAACGCCGGCGACCGGCCTTCCTTCCGCGAGATTCATCACGCACTCGAACATATGTTCCAAGATAACTCCATCACTGAAGGTTTGCTTATTTTGTAATATTATCATTTAATACTTTACAAATAAGTGCTTATAATATCGTAGAGAGCGGGAATATTCGTTGATGTCTCTTTATATGCAATTTTGCTCACAGCCATATAAGGTCTCGGTCAATCTCAACTTTTTTATAAAACTCCCTCACACCTTTGTTCTCAACTCTTGTTAATCTACCGATAGAGGTGGAGAAGCAGCTGCAAGAGGGCGTGTGCTCGACCCCTCAGATGTCCCTGAAGAAGGTGGGCCTGGTGTGCGGCGGCCCGATGCCCAGCGACCGCGGCGTGCAGATGCGCCGCCCCACCAACCGCCGTGGCAAGCAGGCGCCCACGCCGCCCAAGCGCACTAGGTATCACGACTCATGCAACACCGACACCGAACACGGGCACATGTTACTGACAAAAAGGTCTCATTTGCAAAAGGCTATCAAAACACATTACCCACATTAAAAATGTGAAAGTAACATTGGAACATTCAGGATTTCACTATGCACAATTGTTACTGTCATCAAGCAGCGCAGTGCATGAGTAAATTAATAATCACCATTAAAATATGTTTGTCACTAACTCATAATTTTTGGGAGCGGGCTAACTAATAATGGTCATCGTTCAGTTTTTTCAATGGCGATGTGGCAGTTCCTATGTACATTTTCAGTTTTATATATAGGCACCTGTGAAAATGAAATGCTGCGGAGGGAATGTTGAGAAAGATGTATTGGGGTATTTTGAATATCCAAGGAGGTTTCAGTCGCATGCCACTTTCCGAGATAGGATATACGACATGCTATGTGTCACTCTCATGATACGTCGATGATTTTTGAAGCTCTTCCGTCGTCAGTAACCGCGTCATATTTTAACTGGCTATTTCATGCGTCTGGTGTACAAGACGTCATCGCTAAGTCCAGTCAGCAAAGGCATTTATCAATTATATGAGAAGAATTCTTATCATGATTAAATAGGTACCGGCTTAAGTCACGTGGGTTTTTTCTAGACGGACTCAGATGGCTATCCCGAAAAAACATACGTAAGTGCCAATACATATTTAGTCTTGTACAGACATAAACACTTTAAGAACAGTGATAGCCTAGTGGTTTAGAATTCAGCCTCTGATTCGGGGGTCGTGGGGTTCGATTTGTATGATAGATACAAATGAGTAGTAATATCGAAATATGCCATTGCTGTTTGGACGAGATTAGCGAAGTCATTGTATGCAGTGCACTGTTGTTTGGCAGCCTGCTGTCGTCGTGCAGCTCGTTCCGCGAGTCCCAATACGCGGCCGACGAGCACGCCGCGCACGACGACGGGCTCGCGTCGCTCAACGGTTAGTCCACGCCCACCTAACACCCGCCCATTCACACGTCGACAGTAACACTCTCGGACGAACCAAATACACACGTAACAATATTAATAGTTGTCCAATGGGAATATGTCATTTTCCCAATATTTCATAAATCATTGATATGTTACTAAATATATAATTCTAACATTTACAGCTAATAGGTAAAATTCCTAATTTATCTAAATATATCAGCCAGTAGTTTTTATTAGGTCATTGAAAATTTCTTGCCACAGAACAATTTACTCGATGATTCTTCAAGTACATAATTATACCATTGAATAAAATCTCGAATGTCTTAAAGTGAATTACGTTTGCTTCGACAGTACAAAAATACATTTTATGGTAATGTTCTTCGAAGTATAAAATAACAAATACTTGTGTGTTTAAAGATGTATGATAACCATTGTTAGTGTTGAATAGCTGTTTAAAATGTATCACTATTCAAGATGAACAGACTTCCTGTAAATATTCAACGCAGTCTGTTTTAGAATAACAAGTCAATATCGAGATACGTGTAACCATAGATCGTCGCCTCAGATACGTGCGACGCTGCTTCGTCATCAACGTCTATATTTAATTGTTAGGTACTAATTTCTGTTCAAAACATCTAGCAACATCGGTGTTACTGTGTTCATGTTCAGATGCCTGTGTGTTTCATACGATGGCCCCACATAACGATAGTGAATCATTTGTTCAGTTTAACACTTTATAATTCATCACGATCACCGATATATGTGCATCATTCGAACATTAAACGCTAGCCTTTTGGGATTAGTTTCGCTATTCGCTAGTTTATAGTTATTAAAAAATTTACTATTGGCGTACTTTGATGCATACATACATATATATCTCTAGGTGTTTTTTCGTCGCCTTTTTTTCGAATATTTGGAAATTATATTAATATTCCGTCATTTAACCGCGAATTAAATAAATACGAAAAACGGGATAACTCACATTTTTTATCTGGTTTCAAGTATTCGACGTGGCCTATTACGATTTCTCGAATTGCATATATTTACTTATTTATCGTATTATATTTTACAAGGTATTCCATGATATATAATGATATCTATTTTATATAAAATAATAAAAATTATTGTTGTTTCTAGGATGTACGCGACTATAATGGCATTTTACATTGGAAATGATTCTGGTATTCCGCGAGCCCAAAGTATAGATGCTGTTGGAATGATATGTCCATTTTTTGTGTGTGCGGTATCCGTATAACCTTAAAGGCCCAACTAAGTTATAACATAAACCTTATTTGGACAATATTTAACTTATTTATATATGCTGAAAATATCATATATTTTTAGTACGTGTCAAGCATACTATGTTAAAATGGAGTTGTCGAAGATATCCCTGATTTTTTTGTATGTTTATTGATCTCACGAGATAAAATCTATAAATATTGTGAATATTGTGAAATGTAAAGCTTATTAAAACCATTAATTAATAAAATATACATACAGTTTTTAATTTATTAAAAAAGAAGAGCATTCATTATCATCGTACATTTTAAGGACAAATGGAAATATTTGTTCTTAAGTCTAATGTACTAATAATATTACTTGTCTTTTTGTGATGATTAAATTATCTAACTAAGACCATATAAAATATTTACGAAAAATAACTTTGTCCTAAACTTTGAGTTTAAGAAATATTCGTTTGAATTTTAATTAAATTTAATTAATTTATAAGTAAGATCGGTTGGGCTGTACCAACGTGATATTTTGTTTAAGAGACCTGACAGATGTGGTTATTTTGAAATGTGTTATATTGCTATGAATTACGCAATAGACTGGTTAAATCCTATGCAAAGTTGGTTCCTTAAGGTTCAAAGTTGACTGTTTACTAAGGGAATATACAATACACGTATACTAGGGGCTCGCTGACAGTGGGAACCGATGGCCACGAGCTGCATGCCGCGCAACACGGGTTATGCGATAATGCACAATATACTATATTTTACCAATCTCGCCATATATGTGTATTATAATTGTATAAGTTTCCAAATTGTTCTCGCTTGTGCTGTTATTGGCTTCGAACGTTCCTTGTTTTGTGTTCTGTTTGTTTGTTTGTTTGTTACGACTGTTACATTTTATGTTGCATCGCGTTACAATTGTCGTGTACGGGTCATGCGTATGAAATTTTTTTTAGTGATTATTATAATTGTGTTGTACTCATATTTTATTGTTACGCATAAAACAGCTACAATTTGATTATATGAATGTGACAAATAGACGCAACGTTAAATTTTATTTTATCAATGATATTTATATGATGTTGTACGTGCATTGTTTTTAAACTAGCGTTTTCTGTCTGTTTGTCCGCTCGCTCAGGTGTATAGCGATAGGTTCGAACATTTTGTAAGTATGAGAAAAATTTCGGGTAGACATGATATTTAATATACGTATATATTTAAAATTTATTTAAAATAACATTATATAAATAGAAATATATTTTAAAAAGAGACTCAATTCATAATAACTACATATAACTATATGTGTATATAATTATATGTATATAATATAATAGATATATTTGTACTATATGCAGCGAGACATCTGTCACAGCTTATTGATATACTTTTGTATGTATATTTATGCATTTATCATGTAGAATGTATGTATGTAGTATTGACAGATGTTCTCCGGTTCGAGTCCCTATGTCATACATAGTTATGTCTGCATGTAACGCAAGTCTGCAGAAAGTAAAACGCCGAGAACGTTGATTGGTTATTTATTGAAACATAATCACACACATACAACAAAATGCAGAAAATATGTAATTTAGTATTGACACCACAAACAAGCGTTCACAGTTTATGTACCTATAAGTATTTACATTGGAAATAACTCTTTACTTTTTAAAAATATTGTGACGCCGAATTGCTTTTATATTCAAGTAACAGCGAATGTAGAGACGTAGAGGCCGCTTGCCCGTCGCACAGGACACGTTTTACCGGATCGCTTTCTGAAGAGCTGCGTTAGTGCCTGTTATAGCGTTGAAAGCTCTAGTGTTTTCCGTCACGAACTGTACCGTGCATCCTTCATAGTTTATGTATATCTTCTTAGATGCGTGAAAATTCTTTTAGAATGCGTGCTTACTACTAGAGTACAGTTTCTATGATTTCCTAGAACGACTAAGGGATTAGCTCTGACTATCGCTACATTTTTAAACTAAAGTTTTTATTTTATTTTGTTTTTTTGTTTTCTTTGTGTAGAAATTATTTTAACTCGAAATTCTAAAACAAGTTGCGTTTGAATTTTTATTACAGTTTCAAAATAGTATACAAAAGAGTGATATTAAAAATTATTGAATTTATTTGTGTAATACTTATTTTTTATTATATAAGTTGTAAAGAACATTTTACGTGTGATCTATAATTATATTTTATTCAGTGTGAAATATTGACGTCTCGATTGACAATTTCATGGATTATAGAGACAGTTCAAGTTATATTTACCCATTTTAAACTTTTTTTTTTCCTAAATCGTAAGTATAATATTCGTGTTTTGCAAACAATGGGTTTAATGTATGACTGGAGTATTAGTGTCAAAGTGTGATTGGAATGGTTCCCAAAAGTAAGGATGTTTTATGACAATCCATACATAGTAATTTAATTTATACGGAATATTATCTCAATAAACATGCAGTGGCGACCAGCACAAATTGATAATTTTTTTTTTCTCCTTAAATCACCAAACGGACGACTTTTCACCTCACTTCATTGCGCGGAGAGGTCGTAAGTGTGAATCATATGTAATCGAGTTGTATGGGGCAGGCGGGGGTCGCGGTCGCGAGGCGTCGTCGGAGGGCTCGCTGGCGGAGGCGACGCCCGACACCGACGAATCGGCCGGCGCGGGCGGCATGGAGCCTCGCCACCGCTCCAAGCGCCGCCACCACGTGCAGCCCCAGCCGCCGCACCAGCCACACCACGTGCCGCCACACGACCTGCACCCCAAGGTTAGTGCGAGAATTACTAATGTTTTATTACGTCACGCTTTGTCAGAACTATTGATAGTACATTGATTTTATGACAAAAAAGTTAACAGTTCTATAAGATAAGGTCATGAGTTATTAACACTGGTATGAAAAATTGAAAAAGTCGTGTTATGATTTAATCTATCTTACTTGCAATTTCTGTGCTCATTATAATTACAGCAAGGTGTTCAAGTAGCAGCCTTAGAAGTACAAAATGTAAAACGTGCTATCAATCGCTATGGAACATTACCGAAAGGCGCTCGCATCGGTGCCTACCTGGAGTCCCTCCGGCAAAGCGGCGGGGGCGGCGGCGCGCCGTGCGCCGTGGTGCCGCGCGAGCCGCAGCAGGACGAGGCGAGGTCGCTGTCGCCGCGCACGGCGCGCGCACAGCCGCACATGATCCGCTCCAACTCATCGGGCGGCGTGACAGCGCCCGCGCCAGCCTCGCCCCGCGCCGCCCGCGCCGGCTCGCACCTCCGCTCATTCACCAATAGCCCCGCCAAACCTAGGCCGCGGCTGGCTGAGCTAGAATTCCCGCCGCCCCCACCTGATCTCCCTCCGCCGCCGGAGGATTCCGTGCATCCCCCACCCCCGCCACCTCCGCCAGATTGCTGCAGAGATGCCGGCACTGATACTGGAGATAGACTCGATGACATTATCATGATGCTACCCGAACGCGTTGAACAGGAGGAGAAACCCGCTAAACAAATTATGAAAGAGATGCTCGAGTTGAAGCTTGTTGCAGAAATAAAAGAGCGGGCCGATAAGAAGAAGCATAAACTTAAGGAATCTCCACCTCCCAATGAACTTTTGGAGATGCACACTTCGTTTGGTGACCCTGTTACACGTCTCGTGTCCGAACTCTCAGAGAGTTTGAATATGGAGGCGCTTCGTAAAACTGATAAGAGGTCAGAACCTACCAGAGCTATTGATAATAGCAAAGATACTGTATCACCTATCGATCTCAAGGCGAGCCTAAGAAAGACTTCCTTCGGCAGTAATGTTGAGAAAAGACCAGAAATTGAAGGAAAGGCTAACACTGATTTCAAATCTCAATTAAAGAAAGTTGATCCCAACCGTATCAATAATACATCGAAAGATCTAGAGGAATCGGGACGATCAATAATTGATTTTAAATCCCGGCTGCGAAAAGTCGATAGTGGTTCACCTTCCACAAACGGTATGTTGAAGAAAGTGGAGCAAAGTTCGCCAGAAGATTCAAGGAAGGATATGTCGAGCAAGAGTGACGACTCTGATAAGAAGCGATCGGAAAGTGGATCACTAGACACAAGTGGTGGCGACGAAGAAGACAAGAGGAGGAGTACTGGGAGCATTAGCAGCTTGAAGAAGTTGTGGGAGAGTAAAGAAAGTGATGAACGACTCAGTCCCAAGCTAAAACCGAAAGGCGAGGAAAGTGAGGAGGGATCCCCAGATGAGCGCGTCAGTGGAGCTCTCGGGCGCAGCAGCAGTATTCAGTCGCGACGAGATGATAAACCGGCAGTGGCTAGCAAGCCTGCCGTACGAGCAAGACCGATGGGCAAGGGCGGCATTTATGCGACACCTTTAGCTCCGTCATCTTCTGATGGTGACGATGATGCTCTGGCTGCCCTACGAGTTTCCTTGGAGTGGTGCACGAATGAGGTAATTCTTCAATTTTAATGTGAATAATATTGAGAATGCGGTTTTAAATGGTTTTTGGCGTTGTACTTTTTTATACAGACGATATTTACTATTTGATTGTTTTCAATAGATTTTATATTTTACTGTTAATAAACAAAGAAGAATTGACTTCGATTTTTAATTATTATTGATATAGTTCATTTCAGTATTTATAGACTATAAATAACATATTGAAATTCAAAAGTACTGTATATACAAAATGGTCTGATATAAGTAGCTATATGTGTATATTAGTAGGTACATATATTATATGTGTTGATATCGCTTTAGGTGC
This sequence comes from Microceris miodesmiata, assembly GCA_018245735.1. Taxonomy (NCBI): domain Eukaryota; kingdom Metazoa; phylum Arthropoda; class Insecta; order Lepidoptera; family Hesperiidae; genus Microceris; species Microceris miodesmiata. Next base: position 22,207 of record DWEC01000097.1, read on the forward strand.
GCCGCGGGTGTGGCGGCGGCGGCGGGCGCGGCTCGCTGTGGCGGCT